>CAUYON010078201.1:0-48547 GCA_963573935.1 Arctocebus calabarensis | reverse complement strand
TATATAGTGATCAAGGAAATGCCATGAAGGATATCTGTAACAGTATGATCAAAATATTTCTGAATGTATATGAATCGTGCCCTGTGATTGCACCAATGTACATAATTATGATTCAATAAAATTATTAAAAAAAAATATTTCCGATTGTATATGAAGCACATTCTGCCCTATGATTGTACCAATGTACACAATTATGATTTAATAAAATTATTTAAAAAAAAAAAAAAAGAATCCTTGGTGTGATTTTGTGAACTACAGCAAGCCAGGCATTGTGCTAGAAGCTTCAGAATCACTGTCAAGCATGTAGGGAGTTGACTGCCATGATCGTGTGAAACACCAGGACTGCCCTGGAGAAACCCCATCTGTGCAGATGTCCTGGCCTCCGTCTCTCAGCTCGTTTGGAGCTTTGCTTCCAGAATCCTTAATGCTGGGTTTCATGGTTGGAGATTCATGTGATTGATACTGGGGCTGGGAAAAGGGATTGGAGCAATCCCACTCCGCAGCAAGAACAAAAGCCATGGGGATTAGGTTGTAGGAAACAGCAGAGGATGAGTGGTATTTTCTTTGAAGGGAGGAACTGGAGGTCTTTGGCAGATTTGAGGCCCAGAGAACTCTAACAAGTGAAAGACACATACTATTTATGATTACAGGCAAAATAGGCTTGACCCGGGAAAGCTCTGGGTCTCCTCTCCCACGCACCTGGGTCCAATTATCCAGAGTCCCACCTCCCTATTAATAGAAAAGATGCTGCATTTTGCTCTGATCCCCAACCTGACTTAACTCTCTCCAGACTCTCATCCACTTTCTGAAGTGAATTTAAAGGAGTCAAGTGAAAGGGGGACACCTAGTTGTTGACTCGCACACTCTGGAAATATATATATATCTGTTTCCTATATTACATCTGTCTTAAGCTTTAGCATCAGCAGCATATTCATTTGTACAATTTGTCCTAGTAACAATGTCTACACATTGAGATGTTTAGCTTAATTAAGAACGTATCAGGTAATTTAAATTTTTTAGGAAATGGAAAGGTGATTTAGTTAATACAGTCAACAATATTCATTACATATTCCTCCCATTCAGATCACAGGAATGGTTACTTTGGAGAGAAAATAGACAAAATATGGTCCTAGACCTCTAGAAGCAAACCTGCTGCTGCGTTGTGAATGTTTTTGTCTCCTCCAAAATTCATATTGAAACTTGATCTCCAACGCTGCAGTATTGGCTGGTAGGGCCTAAAGGAAAGTGCTCAGACCATTAGAGTTCTGCTCTCAGGCATGGATTAATGTCACCAAAGAAGGACTTTGGGGAGTGGGTTCTTTCTCAGGCTCTTCTGCCACTAGAGGCAGAAGCATTCCTCCCTCCCACCTCCCCCCGGAAAATGCAGCATTCCTGGGCCACCTTGGAAGCAGAAAGAGCAGCCCCTAGCAGACAGCAACCTGGCAGGGCCTTGACCTTGGACCTTCCAGTCTTCAGAACTGTGAAAAATAAATTTCTGCTTTTTATAGATTACCTAGTCTCACGTATTCTGTTATAGTAGTACAAAGCAGACTATATAACACCTTCCCGTGGAGAGCCAGAATTCATGTAAAGGATAATTAGGTGCATGACTGCTAAGACTAACGGGAGGGGATCTGGGTCTACTTCTAATAAGAAAAGTTTCTCTGAAATGACACACTGAAGCCAAGATCTGAGGAGTGAAAAAGACCCACCCTTCCTAAGAACAGATGGAACTTCTTTCTAGAGAGAGAAACCAGAGTATATAAAGTCTTTGAGGCTGGAAAGAGCTTATTCAAGGAAATGAAAAATGTAGTCAAGATAGGATAACACATAACATTTTGTATACTATATTGTTAACTAATATAAAAATTAATTTCCTATGTTATCAATGTTTTCAAAATTGTTTTGATGATTGTGTAGGACTTCATTCTATAAATGCAATCTAATTTGCATAACAATACCCACCAGAAACAGTTTCCAACTTTTTGCTTTTACAAGCCATAGCAGCACAGCTTCACACATAACTACATAAAATGCACACATATAGGCTCAGAGCCCATAGCCCAGTGGTTAGGGTGCTGGCCACATACCCCAAGGCTCGAACCCAGCCCAGGCCTGCTAAACAACAACAACAACTGCAACAACAACAAAAAAAAATTGCCGGACATTGTGGTGGGCACCTGTAGTCCCAGCTAGTTGGGAGGCTAAGGCAAAAGACTCACTTAAGCCCAAGAGTTTGAGGTTGCTGTGAGCTGTGATGCCATGACCCCATAGTGACACTGTCTCAAGGAAAAAAAAAATACACATACGTATATAAATATTTTTCTGAATTTTTTATTTTCTTTTGGGAAGAATTGCCAGGAGTAGAACTACTATTTAGTGGATAAACATTTCAAACCAAATTGCTCTCTAGAAAGCTCCTCTCCACAGCAGTATATGGAGTTTATTCTAGAAGAAGCTATGATTTGAGCAGGATTTTAAATGTAAAATAGTAAACAAATCCTTAACAAGTAAAATAATTCACTTCAAATTATTGGGAAATGTTAGGAATAGAAGTTGCTTTAAAATCTGCAGACTCAAACATAGGTAAGAATCAGCCTAAAAGTATTGCCTTAAACTTTCCCAAGCTTTGGAAAAATTGTTTATTTTGAAAAAAATTTAATAATTAATGGATACTAAGTGTTTATCACGCATTCTGCTAAGTAGTTAATTTCTGTATTATTTACTCTTCATAATAATCTTATGATTCTATTACAAATTATCATTCTATTCTATTTTTAAATGATTATTATTCTACTCTAATTGGTAAATACTACAACTCAGAGGTGTCCGGGATCACACAGAAGTAAGTAGCAAAGCTGAGCGGAACCAGGCACTCTCTGTCTAGCACTTACCTGCCCACTTACCCAGGACACTAACTCCTCACACTCCCTTCTCAGAGCTTCTTTGAGCATAAGCCTGGCCTGTGTGGCAGTCAGCTGCCTTTGCACAACAATGGGACAGCATGTCCCACTCAAATCTCGCCTATCCTAAGCCCAAAGACTACAATTTTGTGACTAGTTCCCAGGAAGAAGGCACCCATAGAAACAGAAACTGTTATTGGTACTTGTATCCGAAATCCACGGACTGTTCCACTGAGCTGAGACAGAAAATTGATATGTTTATCATGAAAGATAACACTTGTCGGCAAAGAGTGCTTTTCAGGCCAGAGGATAAACAGAGGGAGCCGTCAGCTTGCCCTCTGGACTGGCCTCTGGGCAGAGCTTCTGCATGAGGCTGGGCAGCACTTGTTCTGTCCACCTCCCAAGAAAAGAGGCTGCTGACTTCATCCAGCTTCCATTGCTTCCCCAGACAGGCCCCAGCTCTCAACCATAGTCATCTTCATCCACATACTTTATTATTAGAAATATTCAAGGATAATTAAGGGAGTGGAAAGAATGATTTCTCAGAAAAGATTTAAAAGGCTAAATATGTATAATATAACTAAACAATGACTAACACTGGCCCCTTCAGCAACTTGGCAATTCTCTTGGGCCAATGCACTGTTTAGGCTGTCTGATGGGCCAAGGATCAGGAGATGGCTTACCCCCACATGGCCCTTGATGGTCAGATGTCTCTCACCATTTGCTGTGAAAAGAGAACCAACTTAGACCTGGGTTGAAATCCTCACTCTGCCACTTACTAGGTGTGCAGTCTTTAGCAAAATCTTTAACCTAAGACTTAGGAAGTCTGTTTCATTATCTGCTAAATGAGGATAATGTTTCTTACCTCTTAGAAACGTTTTGATGATAGGTGATAAGGTATTCAATAAATGTTATGAACTTATTATCAGAATTAAACTTTTTATTTCCCCACCCCCTACTACTTTTCCTGATTTTCCTCTCTCTTTTTCTGAATAATAAAAAATTAGCAAAATAAGAAATACACATAGATTTTAAAAAAAACAAGCAATACCAAAGAGTTGATAACAAAAAACAATGGTCACATCTCAGTGTTCTCAAACCTAGCCTTACTGTGTAAAAATAATTGTTTTTAACATTTTCTTCTGGTAACATGCTTATGTCACCTTTTTCACTTTTTAAATAAAATATTCACATGGTTAAAAAGAAATTCCATGAGTATGAAAAGGACCATCTGTAGACTCCATGAATATCTTCAAGTCTCTGAGTTGTTGACCAAGGGCCTCAGGCACTGTGCTCTGAAATCTATCCCCCCACACAGAGGCAAGAGTGTCAGGGGTACTAAGCCAGGCTGCCCATTCTTGGGAGATGTGGGACTCTTTGGAACAGCAACTTTGGTTTGAGAACTGTTCATCAGCTTTGCTGAAAATTCACTAGACTGCAGCACCTCATCTAACATTTTTCCTACCCAAACTTCCTTCCTTGCATATCTTCATCATGGTCTCCAGAGGAGACCCAGCCTCCCAGGCTCTTCTGTCTTCCTCCTCATTTTCTCCTCACAGATGTTCCCTAATAAATCTCTTGTACTTTTCCTGTCTTGGTACCTGCTCCTCAGAGGACCTGAACTAACAGAGTAGTACCAGGAGTGATCTGAGAATGGAGCCAATAAAATGGGGTTCTGGGATTGGCTTCTGAATGACCAGTGGACAAAGAAGACACCACCCTGAGTGACATGTAGAGCACAGATGGTCTCAGGCACATAGTGGTGATCCAATCATTAAAGGTTTCACTAGTGGTGACCTGGGAAAACGTCTCCATGGAGGAAGATGTCATAGCAGGTACAATGAGCCAAGCATTTGAAGAAGTATGGGGAAATGGTGTGTACAAAGACAGTGAGGTCTCTAGTTATGGCTAAGATGTACTGACTACATGTAGGGGGATCAGGAGAAATGGAGGGTCATTAATAAGCAATGGAAGACTAAATGGGAGAGCTAGAGGCCACTTTGTCAGCTTACAAAAATGTAGCTAAGAGTATAATGAACAAAAGACAAATCTGAGAGTCAAAATTGCAGAGCTCTGGAGACATGTGAGTGTTTAGCCAACGCAGTCAGGGCCCTGGGTGGAAAATATAAGGAGCCTGAAACATGGGATGGAATCATCCAGACAGATGTCTCTGAAGATGTTGATTCTAAAACTGCCACCCCCTTAAACCTTCAAATTTTGCAAAGATGTCTCAGCTCACTTCTTTTTAGTAAAAAGGTAGCATCACCCCTGTGCTGGGAGATGCTGCAGAGATCCACCCCCACCAGGGACACACTCTCTCCAGAACTTACCCCAATCCTCTCTCCTGACTGATGAGCCAATAACTAGGTTAAATCGCAGTATAACCAGACTATGGAGGTGCAGAGCTTCATAAAGGAGGAATGAGGTTATTACATCAAAGGAGCTACAATAATTACCTAGTCCCACCAGGAGCCAAAGGAATATTCCTATGACTGGAGTTTTTTAGGGTACTTGATTAAAGGGATTAACATATAAACCTAGATTAACAAGATTTCATTGACTATGGGACAATTTTTTTAGGACATAGGACTTAAAACCTTGCAAGGATTTCAGAAAATGGAGAATACTTGCAGCTAGCATGGCTCAGAGAGGCTAGGAGAAAGTGGTGGCCAGTGCTGAATGGAGGAGAAATGTCCATGCTGAGAAGGGAACAGAGAAGCTGAGGAGTAAGAGGAATCACAGATTTTCACTTTAAATCAAAAGCTAAATACAGTTAAGCTTAGTGAGGAAGCCCTATAGAAACTGAGATAGGCCAAAAGCTAGGCCTCTTACACCAGTTAGTCAAACTGTGAATACAAAGGAAAAGTCCTTGAAAAAAACTAAAAGTTCAACATCACAGGCATAAATAACACTGAAGAGTATGGAGATGCACAAACAACAGTTAAACTTAGAAGTAGCAGTATTGGCTTTTTACGTAATAGAGGAAGCATAAAAAAACTAAAAGTGCTACTCCAGAGAACACACGAATGATAAGAAAGGGAAACAGCCTTATTGTTGATGTGGAGAGCATTTTAGTAGTCTGATGGAAGATCAAACCAAAGCCTAATTCAGAGCAAGACTCTCACTTTCTTTAATTCCATGAAGGCTAAGAAAGGTGAGGAAGCTATATAAGGAAAGTTGGAAAGTAGTAGAAGTTGGTTCATGAAGCAATGATGTTTTCTTCATAACACACACGTGCAAGGTAACATAGCAAGTGCTGATGCAGAAGCTACAGCAAGTTATCCAGAAGACTTAGCTAAGATGAATGATGAAGATCTACACTAAACAAGAGATTGTAAATGTAGGTGAAACAGCATTTTTCTATTAGAAAAAGATGCCATCTAGGACTTTCATAGCTAGAGAGGAAAAGTCAATACCTGGATTCAAAGCTTCAAAAGACAGACTGGCTCTCTTGTTAAGGCCTAACGCAGCTGGGGACTTTAAGTAGAAGCTGATGCTCGTTTACCATTCTGAAAATTCTGATTCTTAAGAATTATGCTAAGTCTATGCCTGTGTTCTGTAAGTGGAACAACAAAGCTTAAGTGACGGCCTGTCTGTTTACTGCATGATTTACTAAACATTTTAAGCCACTGTTGAGAACTACTGCTCAGAAAGAAAGATTTCTTTCAAAATATTACTGCTCACTGATGATTCACCAGCTTACCCAGGAGTGCTGATGGATATGTACAAAGGGATAAATGTTGTTTTCATGCCTGCTAACACAACATCCATTCTGGAGCCCACGGATCAACAAGTCATTTGGACTTTCAAGTAAAGGTACATTTAAGAAATACATTTCATAAAGATAGAGCTGCCATAGATAATGTTTCCTCTGATGGATCCTCCTCTTTTAAAATTTGCCTTTGCTAGAGCTGCATTTAACAAGGCCTCTTTCTTACATTGTGTCTTCCTTTGATATCACCTACTTCTTTTTCCTGGAAGATATTTCTTCTAGAGCTTTCTGCTGTAATTTGGGCTGACTACTTTTTGACTTGCTTTACACATATTGAACTTCACCGATCTGGTTTGGAACCATTGTGTTCTAAATAAGATAAGTTTTTCTTTTTTGTCTTCTTCCTGTCTCTTTTCTTCCCCCTTTCTCTCTCTTTTCTCCCACTCCCCTCTTTCTGTTTATCCTCAAATGACATCTAACAAAAAAGCAGACAAGAGGTAAACTTTGCCTGAAGGAGAATATGATGGCCCTAAAGGTACAGATGCTCTACTCCAAGAGATTTTGGAGGAGGATTTCCCAAACGTTGCAAGAGATACAGAACTTCAGATAGCAGACAGTTTCAGAACCCCAGCAAGACTCAATCCAAATAAAGCATCTCCTAGACACATTGTTATTAACTATGCCAAAGTTAAAACAAAGGAGAAAATTCTGCAAGCAGCAAGAAAAGCATCACCTACAAAAAGAGAAATATCAGAATGACCGCAGATCTCTTAGCCAAAACATTTCAAGCCAGAAGAAGATGGTCATCGACCTTCAGTCTCCTAAAACAAAACAACTTCCAGCCCAGGATCCTATATCCAACTAAACTAAGTTTCATTTGTCATGGAGAAATCAAATACTTTAATGACATAGACATGTTGAAGAAATTTTCCTTAACTAAACCAGCTCTCCAGGATATTCTCAGACCCATCCTCCACAATGAGCAACACAATGCTCTACCTCCAAAGTAAACTCATCCAGAAATTTGTGAACAAAACCCAACTTCCACAGTGGTGAAAGGATTAAAATTGTCCACTGGACATCTGAAAATCATGACATCCAAAACACAACCAGACATATCAATTCTCTCAATTAAAGTGAATGGTTTAAATTGTCCTTTAAAGAGGCACAGGCTGGCTGACTAGATACATAAACTCAGACTGGATATCTGCAGTATACAAGAATCTCACCTTACCTTAAAGGTTAAAAATAGATTCAGGGTGACAGGATGGACTTGTATATTACAGGCAAATGGAAACTAGAAAAAAGCAGGGGTTGCAATTTTAGTAGCAGATACAATTGCCTTTAAACCAACAAAGATAAAGAAAGATAAGGAAGGTCACTACATATTTGTCAAGGGAAACACCCAACAGGAAGAGATTTTGAAGTCTATCAAAACCTTTCAAAAAGAACTAGTACCTACATTAGACAACCTTTTCCAAAGCATAGAAAAAGAAGGATTACTTCCCAGAACATCCAGGAAGCAAATATCACCCTGATACCCAAACCAGGCAAGGATCTAACAAAGAAAGATAATTATAGACCAATATCATTAATAAATATCGAAGCAAAAATATTCAATAAGATCTTAGCAAACAAAATTCAACAACACATCAAAAAAATTATACACCATGATCAAGTTTGTTTTACTCCAGGGTTACAGGTTTGGTTCAACATACACAAATCTATAAATATAATACATCACATCAATAAACTAAAAAACAAAGACCATATGATTCTCTCAATTGATACAGAAAAAGCCTTTGATAATATCCAGCATCCCTTCATGATCAGAATTCTTAAGAAAATAGGCATAGAAAGGACATTTCTTAAACTGATAGAGGCCATCTACAGCAAACCCACAACCAATATCATTTTGAATGGTGTAAAACTGAAAACATTTCCACTCAGATCAAGAATGAGGCAAGGATGCCCACTGTCTCCACTGCTATTTAACATAGTAATGGAAGTATTAGCCATGGCAATCAGGCAAGAGAAGGCAATTAAAGGTATCCAAATAGGGTCAGAGGAGATCAAACTCTCTCTCTTCACTGATGACATGATCCTATACCTGGAAAATACCAGGAACTCAACTTCAAAACTCTTAGATGTGATCGAGGAATATAGCCATGTCTCAGGATACAAAATCAATACTTACAAGTCAGTAACTTTAATATATGCCAACAATAGTCAAGCTGAAAAAACAATCAAGGACTCTATTCCTTTTACAATAATGCCAAAGAAGATGAAATATCTGGGAATTTGCCTAACAAAGAATGTGAAAGATCTCTATAAAGAGAACTATAAAACTCTGAGAAAAGAAATAGCTGAAGATGTTAACAAATGGAAAAACATACCATGCTCATGGCTGGAAAGAAGCAACATTGTTAAAATGTCCATACTACCCAAAGAAATCTACAGATTTAATGCAATCCCTATTAAAGCACCATTGTCATACTTTAAAGAACTTGAAAAAATAGTACTTTGCTTTATATGGAATCAGAAAAAAACCTCGAATAACAAATACTTTACTCAGAAATAAGAACAAATCAGGAGGTATCACATTACAAGACTTCACACTATACTATAAATCTATAGCAATCAAAACAATATGGCACTGGCACCAAAACAGATTTATGGAACAGAATAGAGAATCAAGAGATGAACCCTTCTGCTTATCATCATTTGATCTTCAACAAGTCTATCAAAAATATTCAGTGGGGGAAAGACTCCCTATTTATCAAACGGTGCTGAATGAATGGGCTGGTGACCTGTAGAAGACTGAAACTGGACCCCCACCTTTCACCATTAACAAAAATTGATTCTCACTCTATAATAGATTTAAACTTAAGACATGAAACTATAAAAATACTAGAAGAGAGTGCAGGGAAAACACTTGAAGAAATAGGCCTGGGAGAATATTTTATGAGGAGGACCCCCCCAGGCAATTGAAGTAACACCAAAAATCCATTACTGGGATCTGATCACACTAAAAAGCTTTCCCACAGCAAGAGCACAGTAAGTAAAGCAAACAGAATGGGAGATTTTTGCAGGTTATGCTTCCAACAAAGGTCTAAGAACTAGAATCTACAGAGAACTTAAACTAATCAATAAGAAAAGCATAAGTAACCCTATTTCTATGTGGGCAGGAGACTTGAACAGAAACTTCTCTAATAAAACATGTGCATGGCCTATAAACACATGGAAAAATGCTCATCATTCTTAATCATCAGAGAAATGCAAATCAAAACTGCTTTGAGATATCATCTAACTCTAGTAAGATTAGCTCACATCACAAAATCCCAAAACTACAGATGTTGGCATGGATGCGGGGAGAAGAGAACACTTCTACACTGCTGGTGGGAATGCAGGCTAATATGACCTTTTTGGAAAGAAGTTTAGAGAACACTCAAGGAACTAAAAGTAGACCTACTGTTTGATTCTACAATTCCTCTACTAGGTATATATCCAGATGATCAAAAATTATTTTACAACAAAAGACATTTGCAACAGAATATTTATTGCAGCCCAATTCATTATAGCCAAGACATGGAAACAGCCCAAGTGCCCATTGATCCACGAATGGATTAACAAACTGTGGTATATGTACACCATGGAATACTATGCAGCCATAAAAAAGGAGAGTTCACGTCTTTTATGCATACCTGAATGGAGCTGGAACATAGTCTTCTTAGTAAAGTATCTCAAGAATGAACAACAACAAAAAGTATCCAACATACTCAATACTTCTATGAAATCTACATATAACACATTCATAGGAATGGCAAAACATAACTATAGTCCAGAAAGTAGAAGGGAAGAGGAGAGAGCGGGGAGCGGATGGAGGGGAGGGTATTTGAGGGGACCTCACCTAATGCACATGATACAATGGTACATTTCAGAAGTATTAAGAAATGAGTATAATTGCGATGGATGTGTTACTTAGTTCAATGTAAACATTTTACATTGTATATCGAAGAGGTATGCTGAACCCCATAAATGCATCAATGCAAAGTTATGATTTAATAAGAAATAATTAAACAAACAAAAAAAAGGTAAACTTTGCTGATTTCTTGCATTTGCAAGAGTCATTATTCAGCCTTCATACTTTATTAATAGTGTGGCAAAACATAGAACATGTTGAAAATCATTTTTCTCATAATTTGAAGGTATTGTTCTCTATAGAATTGTTTCTGTTGAACGATCTGCTGAAAACTGAGTCTCAATTTTGTGTTTAGTTTTTGTTTAATGAAATCTTTTAGGATTTTCTATTTTATTTTGGTTTTCTAAAATGTCACAAATTTCTAGATGTGCATCTTTTTAATTCATTGTTCTAGATACTTGATGATACCTTAAAATATGAGAACTTCAGTTCTGTAAAAATCCCTTCTTTTATTTCTTTCATAATTTTATTTCCTTTTCTCAGGTTTATTATCCAGAAATTTATATTAATCATATGTTAGAACACCTGATGTGATGTTTCCTATTTCTTATCTTTTCTTTCATCCTTTATATGTTTTTGTCTTTTAAAATCTCCTTTCTGGGAAACTTCTTCTAGTTTGTTTTCCAATTCAGAAAGAGAAATTTACTGCTGTATTTTTTCAGGCAGTTATTTTGCTTAAGCCAATTCAAATTAGATACTCAAAAATATCTGAGAAATTACGGCCTCCATAAAATAAGACTTGTTTCTTTTTATAGTTCTATTTTGCTTCTCTGAATTCCCTTCTACTTCTAATCTTTTCATATTAGCTTATCTTCATGTTTCTCTTTCTTATTACAGACTTAAGATCTTTGATGCCTCTCTCCTTTTGCAATATAAGGTAATGGTAGCATGATTGTGAGCCTGTGTTCACCAGTAGAGCAGGAAATATCTACTCCAAGGGGGACTGTCACTTTCCCCTCAAAAACCTTTGGATACTTCCCAAAGATCACAAAAGAAAAACTAACATGTGCCCGGCATTCTAAGTTCTCAATTATCTTCCCCTCAGCAATCCTGTCTCCGTGTCATTTATCAAAGCTCCTTCCTCCTAGAATTTCCACCTCCTAACTCCACAGCATGAAGTCTTATTCTTTACTTCTTTGATTCCCACCACAGCTAAAGTACATCCTCCTCTGGGAAGACTTCACTGTTTTTTTTTTTTTTTGTCCAGGGTTGGGTCTGAACCTGCTACCTCGGGGGCCCTATTCCTTTGAGCCACAGGTGCTGCCCCATTGGTTTTCTTTTCTTTTTTCTTTCTTTCTTTTTTTTTTTTTTTTTGCTCCCTTATCATGCCATTCCCAGAGCCTCTCAAACTCTGGGCTCTCTCCAGCACTGGCTGAGCCTAGCTGAGAGCATCTGTGACAGAGGTAGTATGGGCTACCTGAGGGCAGAGACCTGCTTTATTCACCCAATGTCTCCACGACCACCACACACAGTATTAGGCACAAAGTAGGAAGTCAGGAATTCTTTTTTGTTTTTTTTTTTTGCTGTTTTTGGCTGGGGCTGGGTTTGAACCTGCCACCTTTGGCATATGGGGCCTGTGCTCTACTCCTTTGAGCCACAGGCACCACACCAGGAATTCTTTCTTCAAGCAAAATATTTGAATTCACTTTTCTTCTTTTGAAGACATAATCCCTTCTAAGTTTGCCATGCCGACCTCTGCCCACTGCATTTAGTGTTTGGCACAGAAACCATTCAAGAATTATTTGGTCTGTGAATGGATGTTATTGCTACCTTGGGTTTCCCTAGGGAACTTTGACAGCCCTGTGTCTTATCACCTTGGAATCAACCAGCTAAATCTGATAAACTAATTTATGCTGAAGTACCAATGGGAAAGAGTTGAAATTAAGGCTCTCAGAAAGTGGTGAGCATTGAATTGGGGTTGTTTAGACACTCAGCCTGTGTTATCACTAAACTCCCGAACACTCAACCATTACCCTGACTGGATCCCCTGCCTTTCTAGATGTGGAACCGGAAAAACCAGAAATCAAGGACAGAAAGACAGAGGGATAGAGACAGAGGCTATGTTTAAAATGACACAGACAAAGCCATCCAAACAGCTAAATAGTGACTACACTTAGGCATTCAGCATGGGGCATGGGCTTAGGGAATAGAGTAAGTCCAATAGGACTCAGTGGAAAAGTAAATGTGAATTGATACTGGGACTCACCCTAAGGTTCATATCTCTTCTACAAAGGGCATAACAATCATTATTTTTTTGGTTAATTAGGTCAATCTGGGTAAAAACTTGTGGTGTTTAGTAGAACAGATTCACTAGGTAATAAACCAAATACCGTTTTTTGGTTTTTTTTTTCTAAATACCATTTCTTGTCCTATATACCCAGAGTCTGTGAGTTAGGCAACTATTTGTTTTTTAATTGAATGTATTTGGAGGAGAAATGGACACTCAATGCACATGTGCACTTGCATGTGTTTTGCATACATATGGCACACACATAAACACACATCCTAGATATTGGATTAGGCACAATACTAAAGAGATTTTTTTTGTCCTTTCGGCTCATCTTTTTCTTTGTGAGCCAAAAGTAGCTTACACAAATCTTCTCTCCCAGGATGCCTTACAGCATTCCTTCAGCAATCTAGGGCTTAAAAATCAAAGTTTGTGGCCACTCACAGTTTTAACTCCGGGTCTTTCAGATAAAGAGCCAGTGAATTTTGGCTCTGGGGAAAAGTCTCTTGCATGGGATGCCAGGAGGGAAGGAGACTTTCTAGTTTCACCACTTTTCTCCCTTGTCTTTCTGGGTATGATCCTGTTATGGGGCCCCAAGGGCCTGGAGGCAGGAGGGTTAGCAAATGTTTTCCTGCAGTGTTTCTGAGGGTTCCTGACAGAGCCCATCAGAGCTGCCTTTTATCACCACTGCACGCTTTAGTGCATCTGTCGTGGCTCACAGACATTGTGTTCCCTGCTGGATTAATCCTGCATTCATCCTCAGGATGTGGGCCACAGGGGGAAAGGAGAGGGGGAGGGGAGGAAGGGTGAGAAGAGCCAGAAAATAAGGTGAGAAGAGAAAAAGAAACTTTGAAAGTGCTAAGTGATAGATTGAGAAAGTAAAAGGAAACTAATTTGTAAAACCGGGGAAAAATACAGCTTGTGGACTTAGTAAAGCTAGCACATCTACAATGGTAAGGGAAAAAAGTGATCCCCTCAAAAGCGTAAACCCAAAGTTCCAGAATGTGAAGGTCATTCAACACCAGGGCAGAGAGACTCAGGATTCAGGTTAACCCTATCAGAGTAGGTTATTTATTTATTTATTTAGAGATAAAGTCTCACTATGTGGCCCTGGGTAGAGTGCTATGGCATCATAGCTCACAGCAACTTCAAACTCTCTTGTGTTTGATCAATTCTCTTGCCTCAGCCTCCCAAGTAGCTGGGACTATAGGCACCTGCCATAACGTCAACCTACTTTTTATGTTTTTAGTAGAGATGGGGTCTCCCTCTTGTTCAGGCTATCTTGAACTCCTGAGCTCAAGCAATCCATCCTCCTTGGGCTCCCAGAATGTTAGGATTATGGGCATGAGCCACACCATCGTGCCTGACCTAGTTTATTATACTTTTAGAAGTTTCCAAAGAAACTGATCACTTATTAATCCATTCTTTCATTGAGCACACATTTGTTGAGGACCTGTTACATGCAGGCCCCATGGTCTGCTATGCCAGACAAGTTCTCTTATACTCAGCCTTGCCACAAGCTTATTCTAAGATCTAGAGAGAGATATTTAATATATCAGAACCTTGGCTTTGCCCTCTGTAAATCTTGTCCCCAAATCAAACCTATTAGAAAAGCACTTTGGCATTCCCTCAGTGAAAGATATTTTGGAAAGAAATGACTGATGGCTTGGCACATAATGAACTCCAGTTATAAAGGTGCATTTGCATCTGAGTGCCGCAAAAAGCTACCCCATCTGGACTGACTAACAGGTCAGGCTCTTTCAGTGCTGTGGTTCAGAGACTAGTCTCTCACTGCAGAGAGTAGAGGCTAGAAGCAGGAATCATTCTGAATGAGCATTTTGGGGACAAAGACTGGCTCTGGTCCTTGTCTTTGTTCTCTTAGCGTGTTGTACCTGATGCCTAGTAGGCTTAGTAGGTGCCCAGTTAATTTCGTATTGAAAGAATCAGGAAGGGCATCTAAGAATCCATAAATAGGAACTGGGTCTTGACCCCTTAATGGACTCCTTGCGTCTGTCATATAGATGGCACGCAGTAAAGGAAGGTTAGGAAGTTTGTGGAGAGGAAAGAAGAGTAAGGCAAAGGGACCGAGCCATAAAATGCATGCTGAATTCAAGAAACAGAGAGTTCGCTGAGTGTGGATACATCAGTGTGTCCCAAGCATTCCTGGGGAAACTGGCTTTGGCACATAGCCTCCTGAGTTCTCTACACCAAGAAATCCTGGTTCAAGTGTCCCTGTGGGCCCGCAGGGCCATCTACATTTTACACAGGCACTGTCAGTTTACTTTATTACAGGTAGTCTGCACTGACAAAAATCATACTTTGGGAAACACAGGCTCAGAGATGGGAGGGGTGCGGGGTGCTAATAGCATGAGTGTGTAGAAAAAAACAAGCCCAGGGTTGGTTGAAAAACCTTTGGAGTCTGTCCAGAAAGGGAGCCCTTCAGGGTTTCTAAGCAGGGGATAGACAAGGCCAGATCTGTGATGGAAATCAACTGTTCTCACTAAAGCTCAGGCCATTTTCTCTTTGCTTCTGCTCCATTAGATATCATTGCTTCAAGGGCCCTGAACAAATAACATTTTATTAAAGCCTCCAGGTTTCACAGGATCCAGAGTTCCAGTTACCAATGGAATGTGAAGTTCACAGGCTTGCAGGGGGAGGATTAATTAGGTAAAAAGGCAGTTGCACACATAAGTGGGTGCCCACAACCCAGTCTGGCCTGGTGTTTTGGTGCACTCATTCAGGCACACAATACTCTCTTCAGTTCTAAGCGCCACCTCTTGAAACAAGTTAAAAAGCGAGTTCCAAGTGAGATGCCCAAGTGCTATGTTTTACACAGACTAATGATCAACAGCCTTCTGTTTTTATGGGCCTGGCAACCAGACTGGGCTCACACTGCTAAGGACGCTATAGAAAAGAACCACTGCATCAAACATCTGACTACGTAGCCAAGTGCTAGAAAAAATATGTTTTAATTTTTTTTTAAGTGATTGTTTTCCTGAAATTTAGCCTTGTGTTTTTTTTTTACATTAAAAAATTGCCATGTGTTTCATTGTGTTCGAGCAGTGAAATAAAAATTAACATTCATAATGTGTTTCACTTTTTAAAAAGCACTTTCATGCAACATCTCCTTTGATTCTCAAAATAATCTTGTGAGCTAAATGTTATCATTATCCTCACTTTGCAGATGAGAAAACAAACTATAAGCTTCATGACTTATTTAAAGGTACACAGTTAGAAACTGTGGCACTAGAAGCCAATCTCAAGTCTTCTGATCCCAAGATTCATAATTACTAAAGGAGCTCTCACAATCAGTAGGAATGAGGAGGATATGTCTTACATCACTTTCACATCTCCTAGCATGTGATAGCTCAGATTCACAGTTGGTTGCTTCAACATTTTGTTCATTTCAAATGCTCTTGACAGAAAGAGAGAGGTGGGTAGGGTCAAGGACATCGACAGTATCCAAGTCAATGGTTGACTAGATTGTATAATTAATGATGAGCCCTGAGCACTCATTGGGGCTGCTAACCCAATACTTCGCACTTGAAATACCTCTTGGAAACCTAGAAATATGGTTGCCTTGAGAATTAAACCATGGACAATAATATATATTACAAGTCATAATAATAGAGATAGCATGAATAGCTCCCAATCATGTAAAACATGATTATCTGAATGAATGTCTTCATGGGTCTAAGAAATAATGTGGCAGGCAAAAGGGGGTTGGTCCTCATCCCAGAAACAAATGTGGCAGGACAAATGTGAATTCTACTTGCTGTGGCCCAACAGCTTGATCTTTTTAGGCCCAGTGACGAGGGCAGCTTCACCATGGTAGTAGATGCCATTCAATATCCAGACCCAAACCTAACTGCCTGTGTTGTTTTTCCATGTTCACTGAGGCAACTCTGGGGCTTGATTTCCCTAGTAAGGATGTTTGTGGGGCCTTTGAGAAACAGGCCCCCAGACTCTCCAGGTGTCCTCCCACAGCACTCATTTACTTTTTTTAAACACCCAGTTTTTAAAGTGATGCTCATAGGTCCAGACAGGCTTTAACACTGATGAGGGCCAGTGGGAGCCCATGGCTCTCAAATGGGCCTCTAGTTTCCAAAATGTAGCAGCTGAAAAATGAGAAGCAGTAACTTTTCTGCTCTGCTTTACTTTCTAAATAAAACATTTCCCACCTCCCTGCTATGTTGAGCCATTCTGACCTCTCTTCTGATCCCACAATGTATTTTTTCTTCTCTCAAAGAATGACAAACAAACCTCTGCCATTCTTCTTATCCCCTTCTCTTTTACCATCATGGTCCCCACTCATTTTTTTCAACTTTGCATTTTAAGTAATTTTAGACTTACAGAAAAGTTGCAAATACAGTACAGTGAGTTCTCATATACCATTCACCTGATTCCCCCATCATCATTTTTTTTTTTAATTTTTTTTTTTTTTTTGAGACAGAGCCTCAAGCTGTTGCCCTGGGTAGAGTGCCATGGCATCACAGCTCACAACAACCTCCAATTCCTGGGTTCAAGCGAGTCTCTTGCCTCCGCCTCCCAAGTAGCTGGGACTACAGGCGCCCGCCACAACGCCTGGCCATTTTTTGGTTGCAGCCATCATTGTTGTTTGGCAGGCCCGGGGGCTGGATTCGAACCCACCAGCTCAGGTGTACGTGGCTGGCGCCTTAGCCCGTTGAGCCACAGGCGCCGAGCCCCCATCATCATCTTTAATAACCAAGACCAATGATTAAAACTAAGAAATTGACATCATTACAATACTATTAACTAAACTATAAACTCTCTGAACTTTATTTAGACCAGTTTTTTCACCAATGTCTTTTTCTGGCCTAGAATTCAATCTAGGATCACACATGATAGTCAGCCATCACATCTCCTTGGTCTTGTCAATCTGGGACCATTTCTTTTCTAGATTTTTTTTTTTTTTTTTTTAGATAGCGTCTCATTCTATTGCCCCAGGCTAAAGTGCTGCAGCATCAGCCTAGCTCACAGCAACCTTAAACTCCTGGCCTCAAGTGATCCTCCTGCCTCAGCCTCCTGAATAGCTAGGACTATAGGTGCCTGCCATAATACCCAGCTAATTTTTCTATTTTATTAGAGATGGAGTCTCACTCTTGCTCAGACTGGTCTCGAACTAATGAGCTCCAGCAATCCTCCCTCCTCAGCTTCCCTGAGTGCTAGAATTATAGGCATGAGCCACTGCACCTGGTCCCCCTTTTCTAGATCAGGATACTTTTGAACATTATTACTCAGTTATTTAACAGAATGTCCCCCAATTTCAGTTTGTCTGATGTTTTCCATTTTGAGACAGTCATATCACAGACATGATACACCCTCCCCAGTGTATTGTACTAAGGGTACATAATGTCAGCATGTCTTATTACCAGTGATGTTAACATTAATCCCTTGGATAAGGTGGTATTTTGGGGGTTTCCTCACAGTAAAGATACTTTATTTTATTTATTTATTTTTTTCTTTTTTAGACACAGAGTCTCACTTTGTCACCTTTGGTAGAGTGCCATGGCATCGCAGCTCACAGCTCACAGCAACTTCCAGCTCTTGGGCTTAGGTGATTTTCTCGCCTCAGCCTCTCGAGTAGCTGGAACCACAGGTGCCCACCACAATGCCCAGCTATGCAGTAAAGAGTTAAGGTTAAAAAACTTGTGACTAATAAGTTGGAGGTGATACTTTAAGCCTATGCAAATACTCTGTTTGTCTTCAAACTTTCACCTACTAATTTTAGCATCACCAATGGACCTTGGCCTGAAAAATTACTGCTATGATAGTCTAACAAATATTTTATATTTTCTTAACTCCTTCTACATTTGTTATTTGAAATTTTTCTGTAAGGAAGAAATGCCCCTTCTACTCAATCTATTTATTTATCCAATTGTTGATTCACATCAATACTGCTTCATTAATATTATTTGTGTTCTATGAGATATAATCCCATACAATTGCTATTTATTTTGTTATTGCTCTATCTTTGGCTACAGGTTGGCTCTGTTACCCTTACAGCACCTTCTTCCATACTTTTTTAACTACTTCCTTGCGTTTTTGGCAATACCAAATACTCCTGGCTCATTGTGTATTCTTCCCGCCCTAATCCTGAACTCAAATATTTTTCCAAGAATCCATAATTCTTTTTACCAAGACTTGAGGGCCAAGTGTACTCACTGCTACTGGGGTGTCATGGCTTTTAGTTTCTTCCAGCGTAGATAACTGGGAAATATAGGTGTTAACAATAACATAATACTAGGTGCATATACATGCCTATATTTATTTTGTATGTCTCTCTCTATATATATGTAGATTTTTTCAAAGCATGAATTCACACTGGTTCCTTCAACTCTAATCCAGCACCAGAGTTCATTCTAGCATTCTCTCTTTCCTTATGTGTAGTGACCCTATATACGCACAAAATGGTTTCAGAATTGTTAATCCATAACCTCTGTATGGTATTTGTGTATAGTGCTTGTTTAGCCTCAATCAGTACGTTATGGTTATACTATTTATTTTTAACATAATTAGGCTTAATTGTTGCAGGTTGTATTCTATTTGACTCTGCCCCCATTCTGCTTAATTTTTTAAAATTTATATATGGTAAATTATCTCTTTGTGGAATACATTTCTATACATTTGATAATGCATGCTATGTAATCTTAAGTTTTTTTATGTTCATAAAACTGGAATATTTTTCTAGTATATCTTTAGATATTTATGTTTATTTTTCAAAGTGCATTATAGTAACTTTATAAATTTGCTCTTCCTGAGGGAGAAAAGTGTTAGTATCTCTGTGTTTCACGTGAAGAGTTCTCAAGTTAGGAATCAAACTGTGTCTGCATATTTCCACCACTTAAATTTGGCCAAATCGTTGTTTCCCATCATCTAAACAACAGTCCTCCATAACCAATTATTAATAGATTGGCTGGGTTGCCCACCTTTGTTGACTCTTAAGACAACAAACAGCTGGTGAGAGAAGATACGTGGGACCAAGACTAGGACAGAAAGATACTTTGAAGGCTCGCAACAGGCCAGTTATTTCTCCCTTCCTCTCTCCTTTCTTACCTCCCTATAACAAACATCTGCCCCTTGCCTACCTGATTCCAGAAGTTGTCCAAGGCATTGGGACTACAATGGTGACATTAAGGCCAAGGACCTAGTGTTGTGAGTTTCACATCATATGGGGGAAATTAACGATAGACCACATGCTAAAGTCATCCTCTCCAATTGAAAACAGTGATATTCTGAAAAATTTAACTATAGAACAGCGCAGTGAGTGCTCTGATAAGTGTAAACACCAAATGAGAGGGTCCTCCAATAATAGGTCCTATCACATGCTGGGAAGGTACAGCGAGCAAGAAGGGGAACTAATAAGCCAAGATTCGCAGGACAAATAGATTTGGTGAAGAAGGCAGCAAAGGTGTTCCAAGCAAGGACACCCCATACACAAAGGCCTGGAGACATGAACAATCCTAGAATATTCTGAAGAAATTCTGTATGATGAGGGAGGTAACAGAGTCAGGGTGGACAGTGGTTAGAGACCACATTAGTGACAGTCCTTACTAGGGACCAGTGTAAAAGGTTTGGTGTGCTTCTCTAAGGAGTTTGATTTCATCCTAAAAGTGGTCAATGATCTCAATGAATAATTTCATGGGAAGGAATAAGACATGATCAGGTTTGCTGTTCTAAAGATGTCTCCAGCAAGAATACAGAGGATGGACCAGTGATGGAGGCAGAAGGAAGGTAGGGAGATTAATCGACAGACTTTTGTCATACGCCATGTAAGAAATGATCAAGGTCTTGACTGGGACTATTACAGAAGGGACCAAGTGCTGGTACCAGACTCTGGAAAGAGCTAGGATATGGCACTGTTGGAGGTAGTGACCACTGATTGTGAAGAAGGAAGAAAAAGGAGATGTCAAGGCTGATTCCCGAGTTTCTCTCCCAGATAGCTAAGTAATCATGCTGTTATTAAGACTTATTGGATTTCACACTAATTTAATTGAAAAAATCAGACATGGAGAAATGAGCAGATTATTTTTCTTCTAAATAAGTGGGTCTTTACTAATATTACATATATTCATAGGAAAGGATCAAATATAGGGCAGCACCTATGGCTCATCAAGTAGGGTGCTGGCCCCATATACCGAAGGTGGCGTGTTCAAACCCGGCCTATAGCCAGGCGTTGTGGTGGGCGCCTGTAGTCCCAGCTACTCGGGAGGCTGAGGCAAGAGAATCGCCTAAGCCCAGGAGCTGGAGGTTGCTGTGAGCTGTGTGATGCCACCTCACTCTACTGAGGGCGATAAAGTGAGACTCTGTCTCTACAAAAAAAAAAAAGAAAGAAAGAAAGAAAAGGATCAAATATAAGAAAGTTTCACTGCTCTCTCCCATCATTTGTAGACACCTCTGGAGAAGAAAGGAGATGCTCTCAATCCCAGGGAACATAGAAGGTTACTATTTCAGGTAGGTTTGGGTTTGGCATGTTTAGTCAGTTTCATGAGCATGTGGCCCGGGCATTTGCACAGAGCCTGATACTCAGAAGGGTTTTAAAACCCATGCTTGGTTTTAATCTCTGTAGTTGCCATCTTGAAATTTTTTGAAGATTTTGTCTCTGAATTTATGTTTTCGGAA
Organism: Arctocebus calabarensis; assembly: GCA_963573935.1. Lineage (NCBI taxonomy): Eukaryota > Metazoa > Chordata > Mammalia > Primates > Lorisidae > Arctocebus > Arctocebus calabarensis. The sequence continues at coordinate 27,080 of CAUYON010078201.1, read as the reverse complement.
TGAAGTTCTGTGGGACAACAGAGTACACAGCAGAGGCTTAGTCCTTAACCCACAAGTGGGTCCTACCTCCCACTGCCTCCCTCCTCTCTGGGGCTCACTCCCTGACCCCCTGGTGCCCTGGCCTTTCCCTTTCCATCTCTGGCCGATCACACTCTGCCTCTGGTGAGGGCCTGCCTGTAAGTGTGGGGAAGCTCAGAGGAAGGCATGTACCCCATTCACTTCAAAAAAGGGCAAGGCAGTGCTTGTTCCCACTCTGAGCTGGCAAGTCCGCAGCATAATCACCCAGAAACTGGGCAGAGACGTCTAGCCCAGGACAGAGGTTACACTCCTGTGACGGTCACCTCTCTTCTGTGACCTATAAGAAAGGAAGATTGACTTCCCTACTTCCAACTGGAATACTAAATTTTTATTTTGCACCCTGCAAATTATATAGGCCCTTTGGGTATATTGGACAATGATAAGAAAGTGTGGGTAGAATTGTTGTAACTCATCACGTGTCCTTCAGGAAATAGAGGCCTTTCTCGTCCTGTCAGAAGAGAAGTAAAATATTCATTCTACCATGCAGTTTCAGAGGGTACAAAGCAGAGATCAGGTCAGGGATGAATTCTGTCACTGTAACCTTTCTGGGAGAGACTCAAACCCTTCTTTAGGGGGTCATCTGGGCGTGGTCCTGACTCTCACTGATTGTGGCCAGGGAACGGGATGCATCGACACAGTGAGCCACAAAGCACTTTTTAATTATGGTAAAATCCACAACATTAAATTCACTACTTTAATCATTTTTAAATGTGTGGTTCAATAATGTTACATATATTCACATTACCCATCAATAGCTCTCTGAAACTTTTTCATTTTGCAACACCAAAACCCTAAACTCTCTAAACACTATGTTTTCCTTCCCTCTTCTCCAAGTCCTTGGTAACCACCTTTCTGCTTTGTTTCTTGAATTTTTACTAAAGATTCTTCCTATCCATGAGATCATATGGTATTTGTCCTTTTGTGACTCATTTGCTTAGCTTAATGTCCTCAAGATTCATCCATAATGTAGTGTGTGACAGGATTTCTTTCAAGTTAAAGGTGATATAATATTGCTTTTTTTTGGTATGGATGCATCCCTTTTTCTTTATACCTTTATCTACTTATGAACATTTGGGTCGCTTTCACCCTTTAGCCATTGTGAATAGCGCTTTCGTGAATATGGACATGCACACATCTCTCCGAGATCCTCATTTCAGTTCTTTTAGATATGTAATCAGATGTGAGATTGTTGGATCATATAATAATTCCATTTTGGATTTTTTTTTTTTGGAAATTCTTTACTGTTTTCCATAATGGCTACACCATTTTACATTACCATGAACAGTGTACAAGGGTTCCAATTTTCCCACGCTCTCATCAACTTTGTTTTGGTTTTTTGAGAGTGACCATATTTTGGGGTGTGGGGTAACATCACACTGTGGTTTTGATTTTCTTTCTTTCTTTCTTTTATTTTTTTTTTTGAGACAGAGTCTCACTATGCTGCCCTTGGTAGAGTGCTGTGGCATCACAGCTCACAGCAACCTGTAACTCTTGGGCTTAAGCAATTCTTTTGCTTCTGCCTTCCAGGGAGCTGGACTATAGGCACCCACAATAATACCCGGCTATGTTTTTGGTTGTAATTGTCATTGTTGTTTGGCTGGCCTGGGCCAGGTTCAAACTGACAACTCTGGTGTATGTGGCTGGTGCCCTTGCTGCTTAAGCTACAGGTGCCAAGCCTGTGGCTTTGATTTTCATTTCCCTAATCATTAGTGATGTTAAGCATCTTTTCATGTGATATGTGTCTCTTCAATTGGTAAGTCTTCCTAGAGAAGGTGAGGTTAAAGGACAGTCTCAAAAAGTAGGAATTAGACAAGTAGAGAAGAGAAAGGGTTGACATCAGAACAATAGAAAGTGGTCAAGTTGGAAAGCACAAGAAAATGTGGTGCTGTGGGGAAGAGCAAGGAGGTGCTAGACCACAAGGTACAGGTGAGTGAGCACCAGCAGAGCCAGAGTGGAGAGCTGAGCTGGACCAAACCAGGATGCACTTTACCTCCTAGATCAAAGGAACAGGGGAGCCATCAAAGAAGAGCCAAGAGTCACCTCAGTGTCCATAGCTCAGTGGTTATGGCACCAGCCACATACACTGGGGCTGGCGGGTTTGAACCCAGCCCAGGCCTGCTAAATAACAATGACAACTGCAACAAAAAAAAATAGGTGGGCATTGTGGCAGGCATCTGTAGTCCCAGCTACTTGGGAGGCTGAGGCAAGAGGACCGCTTAAGCCCAAGAGTTAGAGGTTGCTGTGAGCCGTGATGCCACTGCAGGTGACATAGTGAAACTCTGTCTCAAAATAAAGAATAAAAGAAAGAAAGAAAGAGCAGAGACATCTTTATCAACCCTGAATTAATCATTAATGGATTTTTTTTAAGAATTAGGGATCAGTGGATTGTGAGATTAATTTTCTAAGTCCTTCTTTATCCAAGGCAGAGGTTCACATTCAAGGTACTTCCAAAATTGGGCCCACCAAACTTCAAACAATTCCACTTCTTAATTGGTGAATCCCAACTAATAGAAAGCAAAGAAGATGACAATGGTTTCCAAATCGCAGTGGGAGAGGTGGCAGGGCCCACCAGCCCAGCATCTATCTATGCTTTCCCATTCCCCTCCTTCCTCGCGGCTCTGCCTAGAGGTCCACAGAGACCATCTAACCTCTGTTGAGGGAGCCTGGGCAGATAGACCCTTCCTTCTGTGACCAGGACAGTGGCATAGCTTGCACCTCCTCATTGAATTCTTCTTGTGAGTGCAGGCCTGAAGAAGTGGACAGGGTGCAGTTCATTGGGGCATAATGGGTTTTCTGTTGCAGTGGTCAAAAGTCTCGGTGAATCCCGGGTACTTTGTGAAGGAAAAAGAAAAATAACATATTTGGGACAAAACAAGCCACTCTGCTACCTGTCTCTCAGCTGGCAACAGCAGCTTTGGCATCAGATTTTTCCTAGCTCATTCCCCGGAACATTGATTCGCCTCTGTGGAAGAATCCCATGGCTAAGAGCCCTTACAGGATGTGTGAGAAACTTCTCTTTTAAATGGCTGACTGAACAAATTTAACAGCAGCTGTTTCCCACTGAGTTTGGTATCAAAGCTGTGAGGTCCAGTTCTTTTTGAGCTTCTGCTTTCATCTGGAATTTCTAGCCCCTACCCTCTTGGCTGCTGCGACTGCACAATACCAAACAGCTGGAGTCAGGGCAGCTCCAGAATCCAAGTTTCTCAGCCTAACACGTGAGAGGGTTTGGGGGAGAACAGGCAAAGGACGTTGAGGAAGGTGGGGGTTTCATGTGGGACCCACTGGGGCTGTCTTGCTTTAGAGAATCTAATAACTTGACAAAGTGGTCTCAAGTGGAACTCAGTGTCAACAGACAGATTCTATTTGTCTGGGTCTTCAGGAATGTGCAAAATCAAGTACTTAGCACAGAAATGACCTTGGACTATCCTATTTTTCATTTTCCTGTCCCAGCCTTATCTCTGACTCAAACTTTAAGTAATGTAACTGATATTTATTGAGTGCCTACCAAGGTTATATTAAAATACATATGAACAACAGGAACAGAATAAGAAGTGATTAATCACAAGAGTTAGCCACAAACAGTGGGCATAGTTGTACCCAGACGACCCTCTTAGAGTCATATACCACAAGAATGACTTCATATATATTATTTCTAATTTAAACAGATGAAGAAACTAGGCTTCAGCAAGGTAAGTAATTTGCTCTCATGGCTTATTTAAGACTGGATTCAAACCCAGATTTGTCTTGATTCCACAATATTTCTTTTTTTTTTCCCACTGTCATCCTCCCCACAGAGTACATTTGTCCATAGGCAGCTTTGTGGGCAGAAAGACTAATTCCTTAAAGTCAACAAAACTCATAGCAGTAGGAATGCCTGAGTTGGGAGCCTGGGGCTAGAGACGTGAGTTCCAGCCGGTCATCCTCTCCCTGAGTGTACCTTTGTCTTCCCTAGAGTACATAGGCAGCTTTGTGGGCATGGAGACTAATCCCTTAAAGCCAACAGAACTCATGGCAATAGGAACACCTAAGTTGGCAGCCTGGGGCTAGAGAAGTGAGTCCCAGCCAGTTCAACTTTACGTGGAATAGATGGCATTGTACCAGGCTCACCTGTAATTCTGCCTGAACCATGCAATTTAGAGTTTAATTATATGCTGTTTTGCATTATTTACTAATTGTTGCATAGGTCAATCTTATACTTTCATTCATCATTCTTCATTCAGTCAACAAATATTTTAGAGCAAATGAGCATATTCTTTTCTGGCAGCACTTGTGATACCCAGCACGGAGAGGTAGGTCAATTCAGATAACTAGTTAATGGAGCACTAAAGAGCAAATGAGGGCTGATTTTTCTAATTATAAATTAATGGATTAAGTTGTGATTTACTTGGAAAATATACTGAGATGCTGCCTTACAACATACAAACTTTATACGTTTAAGAGCTAGAATTTTAATCCAGAAATTTGGGTTAATATTTTATTTCCAATACCTTGTATCAAGATAATGTCTTTGTCAAAATATCACCTTTGAATAGGAATGTGTATAAAAACAAATTTACATATTATTGCTAAAACTGTGAATTTTGGCATCTTAATTTTAATCCTAATTCATGCATCAGAGCTCTATTCTCTCACAGAATATAATCCTTGGACTCTTATATTGGTTACAGTTAGCAAGTTACCTTAGGTAATGGAATGCATTTGGCTGCCCCTTTAAAGAAAAGAAAAAATATTCCTTGAAGAACCCATAAAAGATTAATGGCTTAACAAAATTCAGGCATTTTCTAAACATACCTTTCTTACTCAAAGAAATAGCTTGTAACTCATGAAACAGTTTTGGAGAAGTAATGTGTTGCACTGGAAAACCCTTGGGTTTTGGAATGTGTACCACCACTTAGTTGTTGGGGATCTTAGGCAAGCTACTAAATTTTCCTTATCTGTAAAATGCAGATAATTGAACCTACAGCGATGGATTATTGTGGGGATTCAAAATGGAATGTGTGCACAGAATTCCACATAGAGGCTGGGAGAGGAAGGTGTTCTATAAACATTAGCTTGTTTTACAGAGGCTTGTTGGAAAGGTTAAATAAACTCAAAAATATGATTGAGTCCATAGAGTAAGTAATTATTGTTCAACTCCTCCCACTGGAGTGTTGTCACCACTGTAGTGTATATTTGATAATTGTTTTCTTTATCTGGTCAGTAAGATCACCCAAACTAGATAATTCAGTCAGGTCTCCACTTGGGGCCTTGTGCTTGATGATTCATCTCATTTTTGGTCCTAAATAAAACAATCCCAGAGGCCAGGCACAGTGACTCAGATCTTTAATACTAGCACTCTGGGAGACTGAGGCAGTGGATTGCTTGAGCTCATAAGCTCAAGACCAGCCTGAACAACAGTGAGACCCCAGCTCTTAAAAAAAAAAAACAAACCTAGCAGGGCATTGTGTTGGGCACCTGTAGTCTCAGCTACTTGGGAGATTGAGGGGCAAGAGCATGGCTTGAGCCCAAGAGTTTGAGGTTGCTGTGAACTATGAGGCCATGGTACTCTACCCAGGGAAACAAAATGAGACTCTGTCTCAAAAATAAAATAAAATAAAATAAAATAAAATAAAATAAAATAAAATAAAATAAAATAAAATGGAAGTGTACATTGGAACCACCAATTTTTTAATACCAACCAAAAGCCTTTCAAATGTTATGTTCTATCTATAGATCCAAAACTCATACCTATAGGAATTCACCCTTAGGTAATAATCAGAATCATAAGTAAAGATTTATGACATGATGTTATCAGTTGCAATGCAGGATAATAATAAAATGGGAACAATCTAAATACTATATATGACGATAGAAGAATGGTTGAAAAAATAATAATTCTCTCTCATTAATGGATTATATACAGCTGTTAAGGTTTGGAGAAGATTCAATGGTGGAGAAAATAATTACATTAGAATGTTAAAGTTAAAAAGTAGGATGATAACCTGTATGGACAATGAACTCCAATTCGCAGAATATGAAAGTACCAAATAGATCAATGAAAAAGCTGGCTCCTGTTGGAACTTCTAAATACACAAAAATTGTACAAAATATGGAACAAATGCACCCCCTTTATGTTGCCCTTTAAACATCTTCCAATTCTGATTTAAGTAGAATCAAATATATATACACATATGTAGACATATATATATGCATATACACATATATGTATATATAAAGAATCATATATACACATATAAATATATACATGTATATACACAAATATGTATATATACGTATACAGAGTAGGGAAACTATGCATTTGTATTGATGAGAAACAAAACCAAGAAAGAAAAATACCTGGAAAAAACAGCTCACTGTGTTAGTAGTGTATCCCTAGGTGGTAAGTGTAAGGTGCTTTTTCACTTCTTTGTGTTTTCTAAATTTTTTTCAACGCACATATTCTATAATCAGAAAAATGGATTTATGAATCCATTGGATCTCTAGCACAATCCTCTCCAGATAGCCCCCACAACTGGAGATTCTTGTTTATGTAACATACGTAGAGAGTCTATAGCGCACTGAGGAGGGAATGACATCTTTTCCTGTCACTTGCTAAACTCCTTCCAGTTTATTTCACATAGCCAGCAACAACAGTGTCTTATATAGACCTACAGTTCCTGCTCAAGCTCACTCCCCACTCACTTCCATCCAGCATAATAAATGATCACTTCCATACTAAATGTTTCCTTCTTAGTAAAGGCCCATAAAGTTCTCAAGAAAGCAAGATGCCAGAGGTAAATCACCACTGAACAGAATAGAGAGCAGTAAAAAAGCACCTGAGGCCAGGTCCATCTAACTGTCTTGAGATGCTGGAGTGGCATGGGATGGGCTAGGAAAGGAAAACTAAGAGAAAGGGAAGGGGAGAATTAGGCAAGAAATACCTTCTAGGCAAAGGGGAATGCAAGGAGAGTTCAAAATACATTGTTATTACAATAATAGTAATAAATGTAATTGCATGAATAACAAAAACTAAATACATGTCTTAGGTGCCAATAGCAAGCTTGATGCTGTGGGCAGAGTTAAGTCCTCTCTATTAAACTACAATCTGCATTCTGCCTGAACTACAGAAAAGGTGAGCATCCTGTGATGGAAGGCGGTACAAGGCCAAAAGTCTTTCTCTTGGCTACACAGTGGTGTTCGTAACAATTGCTATATTCTTTATCTTCTATTGTATTCTATGCTTTGATTCGGAGCCCAGGACTGTGTGAACCCAAAGATGAGAACGGAGGGAATAGAGTCCTAGAAGAAAGATGATGTGAAGGGGTAGGAGGCTCCTCTGAGATGCTGAGCCATGAATGGTATATAGGACCATGGAAGAATCAATATGAGACTTCATGCATCTTGTTCTCATTGGAATTCCACCATCACCAGTGAGAGTGGCACTTGAAATCATCTTTGAAAAACAGAAAGCCCCCTACTTGGGTCTCTGAGTATACGTAGATCTTTTTACTGCAGCAAAAGCCTGACCCACTCCTTTCTTGGGGGAATAAATAGTCCTTTTCCCTGGGTGGACCCCAGGCCTCATAGTCCTGAATTATGCCTCAAAAGGACAGTGAGAAGGTGTAAGCTAACAGGGTCACTGATGAAGAAGAAAAATAGGTCTTTGAAAATGTTAGGGGAGATTGGTGGAGATTAAAAGAGAAGGTAAATGAGGAAGGATAGATTGGAGAAGAAAGGAGAATGTAGGTAATTTAAAGAGGGCTTCCACCTTTTTATTGAAAATGGATTATCCTCTAGAGACATTTTGCTACATGATTTGATCCATTTAGGGACATACCCAAGGATCCAGGCACACAGAACTGAAAGTGCAAAATAAATCAACAGAGAAATTGGCTCCTGCCTGAATTACCAAATGCAGGTGAAAAAAATAGTGCAAAATATGAAATAAAATATATTCATGTTTACCTTCTGTGTTCTCTTTTGGTTCAGATTCAATTAGAATCATATACTCAGTGTAAAGCATATCTTTTTACTGATAAGAAAAGAACAATAGAAATCTAAACAGACCCAGGAAGGTTAAATGACTTTCTCCAAGTCACAGTGGCTTCCTGACTCCCAGAGCAATGACCCTGACACAGAGGGAAGGCAGCATCCCGGTTTTCCCCACTGCTGGACTTCGTGATTGACTCTCAGAGTCCTCATCACCTGGGCATAAACTCACAGTTCCCTTTAAATAAGTGACTTAGGGTGGGGACTGTCACTCAGTGGGTAGGGTGCCGGTCCCATATACCGAGGGTGACGGGTTCAAATCGGCCGGGCCAGCTCAAACAGCAGTGACAACTGCAAGAAAATGTAGCTGGGTGTTGTGGTGGGCGCGTGTATGTTGTCCCAGCTACTTGTGAGGCTGAGGCAAGAGAATCACTTAAGCCCAGGAGTTGGAGGTTGCTGTGAGCTGTGAGCTGTGACTCTATCAAGGGTGACAAAGTGAGACTCTGTCTCATAAATAAATAAATAAGTGGCTTAGCCCTCTGGATCTTGATTTTCCTAGCTTTTTAAGTAAGTTCCCAGGTAATGTTGGTGCTACTGGTCCAGGGCCACGGTTTTTGAAAACCCCTCTTCCAGAGCATCAAGGTGTAGAACAGATGACCCTTTATAATCTATGTTTCGTCCCTTCAAGAATGAGACCCAGCTTGCCAGCAGTTCAACGTTTGCTTGACTTCTTAATGCTGTGGAAAAGGGGTTTTCAAAAACTGTGGCCCTGGACCGGTAGCATCAACATCACCTGGAATCTTACTACAAAAGCAAATTCTTTTGCTCATCCACTGCATGGGAACTGTGGAGGTGAGGCCCGGCAGTGGGATTTAACAGACCTTCCAGGGACCTCTGCATGGGCGACCATTCAAGTTTGAAAACCACTGCTCCGAACGTTTCCTGGCCAGCACGAAGCCACACAGGCACACACTACACGCACACACGGAGGCTTTTCTGAGGCCACAACTCCCCCAGCCCCCGTCTCCCTCCCTCGCGTCTCCTGGCTGCTACACCCTGGGATGATGAATGGAGGTCAGGGCGCTGTCAACGCCCACCCGACCCAGGGGACGGGGATGCGGTGTTGGAGCTTCCCTGAGGCTGACTTCCTTATCATGTTCCTGACTGCTGCAGCCCCCACTTTCTTTTGGGGGGTGAGAAACGGCTCATTTAATAGGTTTTCTTTTAATTCTTTGTCCAATGGTTTGCAGAAGAGAGTTGAAAGGTGGGTGTCTTCTGGCTCGGATGAAGAGACTGGGTGAAAGGAGAGGAGGATAGTATATGTGAGGGGAAAGATCTGAGATGAAGCCAAGGAAAACTGAGGGTTCCGGGGAGCCCATCGGTGCCAGGGAAGACCGAGGACAGTGCTTTTGAAACGAGGAAGAGAACGAAGTCGGAGGAGAGCGCGCGGATCGGAGGCGCAGCAGAAAGTGTGCGTTTGGGGAGAAACTAACCCTGAACTTTGGGGGACTGTGTTTTTTTTTTCCAGCTGCCTTTGCAAGACTTTTTCTGTGCTCCGCTTTTGCTCCTCCTCTTCCCCGCCTCCTGTGCTGCCCCCTCCTGCTCCCCGCGCGGTAATGGGAGGCTCCTAGGCAGGAGAAGCAAAAGAAGGAATTGTTTGCGAGTTCAGTCATCCAAAAAAGCTTCTTCCACATGGAGGGACCGGGTGCGCTGGGCGCGGCGTCCCCTTCCTTGTCCTTCTGCTGCCGTCGTCGCCGCGGCCCCCGCTTCCTGCCGCGGGGACCCTGAGCCCGGAGCGCCGGTGTCAGCCGCGGAGCGCGCACGCTCGTGCGCGCGCACACACACACACACACACACACACACACACACACGCGGCACGCGACACGCACTCGCCCCCCCGCCCGCCGCAGCCCCTCGCGCCCGCACGCGCCCCCCATCGCGGCCCGCAACTTCTGGGTCCGAGCTCCTTTGTTGCCCCGCCGGCCGCACCGGTGTTGTGCGTCCCCGGTGTCACTGCGTGTTGTGTGTCGGTGCGGCGCGGCTGTGCGGCTCTCTCCGCGCTCACCACGCTGGCGCCCGAGCCCCGGCTGGCCCTTCCCCGGCGCCGGCTGCACCAGAGGTGAGTCACGTCGCTGGAGTTTGTTTTCTTTTCATAAAAAGTTGTGTGTGTTTTTGGTTTGGGGCGAGGAGGGGGTGGGAGGCGGCCGCAGGCCAGGCAGCGCCGGCGAGCCGCTGCGGGGGGACGCGCCGGCGGCGGGAGCCGGGTCGGAGCGCTCGGCCGCCCGGGACGAAGGAGTGGGACCAGGCGGGCAACGGGGGCTCCCGGGCCGCGGCCGCCCGCGAACTACCGCCGGGCCCCGGGGCGCCGCGTCCGGTTCCCTGCCCGCGCGGTCTGGCCGGATCGTGCTTGCTTCGCCCCCGCGCTTCCCGGAAGCTTCTTGGGTGGAAGAAGGGCCGGGACAGTCTTCCAAAGTTCCCCCGAAGGGTGACACCACCGCCCGGCTCCGCGCGCCAGGCCGTGGGAGAAGCCCGCATGGGTGTCAGCAAATACAGAACCACTGAACGCCATTTGTTCCCTTCGGGGACGAGGGTTTGTCATAGTTGGCTTTTTAAAAGGAAAGCACTAAAATCAGAAACCAGCTAAGCACTAGAATCAGAGACCAGGAAAGCATCCCTAGATGGAGGGGGAGCAAGGGCCAGCAGTATCCGGAGGTGCCTGCGGGGCTGGGGCTGGGGCGGCGGTGAGAGGGGCAGTGTGTGTGTGTGTGTGTGTGTGTGTGTGTGTATGCGCGCGCGCGCAAGCCTGAGAGGGAGAGTGTGTGTGTGTTGTGTTTTCGCGCTTGCAGTGTCCTCCTGGGGTTATACTGTCCGGGCTTTTGTTTGTGTAACTATGAGAAGGTGGGGAAATCAATCTCTGGAACGAGTGGGAAGGGATTGTGGGGACAGCGAGGAAGCCAAGGAAAAAATTCTCTGCTGGGTGTTTGAAGGGCCTGCCTGACTTTCAGGGTGCTCAGTGTTAACTTTGCTTTGCTAGTCCAAGGGAGGATTTTGAGGGGTGGGAGGCAGGCAGACCTGGAGGAGAGTTCATGGAGCTTTGGGGATTTGTTTTGTTTAGTTTTGTTTTGGCGAAGGGGGTAGCAGTGGTGGAGTTACTTGAAGCAGAGTTGTGTTCCTCCAGAGATGTGGCAGCAGAGCTAAGAATACCCAAACCACACACCAGCAATCCTAAACAGGCACTGTTTGGGTGTGGTGGGGTGTACTGCTGCTTCCCCCCATCCTTTCTCTGCAAGTTCAAATGGGTTCATGTAAGTTTTTGACCCATAGTTACCTCTTGAGTGGCCTGAGTGAAGAATATGTTTCTGTTTCTGGCCCTTGTGCCACCTCTAAGTGCCCAGTACCCAGCACACATTTGTCACCACTTCTTGGTTGCCCAGAATTTTGCAAACATTGACTATTTGATGAGTATCATTAAAAAAAAAAATCCTTGAATTGTTTGCATATGAATTGTTGAATTGTTTCTGATTTATTCCACAACTGAGTCCTAAACAGGCAGCCCCACTCTGTGATGGTTTTTTCATCCCTTTGGTTACAGCCAATAAATCAATCTCTGTGTTCTCAAGGGCAGCATGGAAGATATTAAAACACAGTCTTTGGACTGGGGTGGGGGTTGGGATTCCCATACATCTGGGTGACCTATTTTCTGAACTTTACTAAAAGTAAATCTGAGGAAAGAGGTTGGCCATTTTGAGGTGTATAACAGGTTTCCCAGGAACATTTCTGAGGTCTTATAATTGGTACTTTTTAATGGTCTTATAATTGAAACCCAGAAGACTCCCATGGTAATCTTGAAGCACCTTGGGGTCAGTGAGACATAGGGCTGAGTGGAAATAGCAGCAGGGTTATGTTTTTCCTGCTAGATGAGTTTTTGAAGTGAGTTTATGTAAAGAGGTAAAAATGAAAGAAGTAAAAGTTGCTTCATTATGCCACATTGCTGCCACTGTCCAACCCCGTATAGATGTATTACTCAGAATTTGACCCTTAAGGGGCAGAGGCTGTCTACACCTTAGTCACCTTAGTTGGATGATTGAGCCTCAGCACTGTCTCTTTTGTCCACCTTCAAGATAACTCAGAAGAGCAACATTCCAAGGGACATTTACTTGGGAGAAAGTGTCTTGCTACAGGCCATTAGCTTAACTTGGGAGAGGAGGTTGATACAGGCTAGGATAGTTAGTTGATTCTTTGATCACAATGGGGAGGGAGGAGTATGGGGAGAAAAAACTAGTGAGGACCCTGCTTAGTTGTTAATTGGTCAGCCAACTCATAATAAGGAGTGTGATTTATGTTCCTTTCCACCCTCCAAAGGGGTCCAGAGATTTTTCCTTTTTTTGAAATGCTTTTTCAGGTATTTGGGATTCCAGCTCTCTTCAGCAACTCATGGCCTAAGAATGAATAGGAGATTTTACTCATGAAATAATTCACTTGATATCCCCATGGACCCCCCAGAGTTTAAGAAAGGAGGACTAGAAGTGAGCCTGATGAGCACAGTGTTCCAAGGCCCTAAAGGGTCTGGGTTCATGTGTCAGCAAGTCACTTGTTAGAGTTAATGAATTAGGGTTTATCTCTCTATGTCCTTAAAACTACAGCAGAAGACCCGGGTGCACTAGGTAATGGCTGTCTAGTACTATATGGCTTCTGAATAAGAAAGTGTGAACTTGGCACCAAAAGATCCTGTACATTAGGGGTTCACTTTATTTTCCCTAAGTGCTCTTGCCATCTGGGAAAACATGAGAGAAGAGAAGAGAATTGAGGAGGGAGAGGAAATTAAGTACTACATTCCATTTAGCAAAATATATTTAACATATGTAACTTGTTGCCATCTCCATACTTTAATTCAGTAAACATTTATAGGGCACCAGACACCATAGCTGAGAGCTTCCTTCTCCCGAGAGAGTAAGTTTTCTTAGTCAAAGGGTTGTTCTTCCCAAATTTTCATTTTTTGCTCATCTATTACTAATTAAGAAAATATTTTAAAAATCATTCGCTATCCCATACCATATTCATCATCAGTGTGCACACTTAACTTTTTACATATTTGGGCTAACAGTATAAACTCTTTTTTTGTCATCAGACAGTCCTGAAGTCTCTCAACATTTTTGACCAAAGTCTCTCAACATTTTCTTTGTGAACTATCACAGAGAAAATGAGAAACAGATATAGGAAAGTGAGAACAGTTATATCCAAAAAGTTTGCTGTTGGTGGAAAAGACCCAGATCCTAAGTGTGCTCCAACATGGAGCCTTAACATGTGATATTTTCATAACTTATAAGATTGACTCAAATATTTGGGGTTGAGGTGAGTGGAAGAGTGTGTTTGTTTTTAATGTAGAGAACCAGGGTTAAGAAAGCTTTCCCAAAGAAAGTTTTTGCCTTCTTGGAGGCCTCAGGATTAGAAGAGGAGAGGTGGAATGCAGGAGGCAAGGTTTACAGGACCCATCTCAGTAAACTCACCTAACTGCCGTTAGGATTAGGACACTTGGGTTGGAGCCCCAGCTCTGCCTATGAACTCCGTTCACACTGACTCAGGTCACCGAACTAATTCCTGCATTGCCACTGCCACAGAGTCAGACCTCTTCTCAAGCTTGCCCAGTCTTTCCTGCCCTTCATTTTATTATCCCACCATCTTTTCTATTCCTGCTTGTTGATGCTCTTGACAACTGTTGCTGACACATGGCTGGGCTCCCCACCACCTGCTGTCACTACCCCATCCATTTTCCATCAGTCCCATAATCATATCACCACCCAGTTTGAAAAGAGACTGGATGGAAGATGTGAATTTCTTAACTCTCTCCTATGCATCTCTGTCCCACCTCATGACACTGTTACTTCAGTAGGAGCCTTCTGCTCCAGTGTGACTGATCTAGTAGCTAATCCTTGATTTTTGCTGAGGTCATTCCTTGCCTTCTGTCTTAATCAGCCCAAATCCCTTCCCTGTAAGACCACCTTATTTTGTATGAGGCCTACTTACAATGTATTCTTAAGAAATATTTGGTGAATATTGATGGAAGTGGACTGCTGGACACAAAGATAATGGTTTGGGGCATTGTAATTGTTATTCTTCACCCATTGATCATTTCAGCTCTAACAAGAATCCAGAAAGCTAGACATTAAGGAGACCTGTGATAAAAAACAAAACAAAACTGCTTTTCCTCTGTTTTCTTATTTATGAATGGATTAATAAGGAATTACTATGGTTTACAGCAATGCACTACATAAAAAGCAAATACTTCAGAACTGTTTATTTATGTTGTTGTTCAGAAGATGAGATGATTTTCTTTTTCCTCAGTCCTGGAACAGGCTTACTGGAACTCGTGATCCATGAAGTCTTGTCGACGTTCATATCATCTGAGGGTAGCAGCGAAAGAGTAGAAGAAGTAGGTGAGGTTTTCTGCTCAGTCTAATACCTCTGGCCCATTAGGTCAGCCATTTCTTCATGTTTTTGGTTACCACTTGAAGATAGTGTTTTTAATTCTTAAGTATTGAAATAATCCAACTTTATGTGGAAGCTGGACTACCTCAAGTTAACTCTGGTTTAACCCATATACTCTTTTAGTCAAAGCCTGTGGTAGCTACATGAACCCCTCCTTCCCCTGAAGCAAACTCTGTCAGACATGTTAGATATAAACCATGTACTCTGGGATTTTGACTCTTAAGCTCTCTGTGGAAAAGTCCTGCTTAGGTCTGGGTGAGGAAAGCCTTGTGTTTATGCCTCTGTCATTGGTATCACAGAGAATGTCTTGTGGTCTGATGTATCATGCAGCATTTATCTCACAAAACCTAAAGGGATTGCACTTCTTCCCATCTTCTGAAATAGAGTTAGGAAATAATTTCTCTTTTCCTAATGACGAATTTGGCCTTCTCTTCAAAGAAGGCCTTTGATGTTTGGGACAGAATTATTGGGCAGTAGGAGGAAGTCATAGCAGAAGGACTATAGCCAGTAATATACAGTCACCTTCTTTCAGTTGCCAGAGAAAAAGTTGAGGAAAGTTTCAACCAGTTCTCCTGGTTGGTAACCAGAAAAGTGCGTAATATGGGCAGGGTAAGTAGAGTTGAAGAAAAATAACCCAAAAGGAGCTGAGCAGTGGAAAGTATGGCAAAGACATGTTTCTTCTTCTCCAAAATGGGTTTGAAGACAGTGTTGGATGGGATGAGGGTGCTGAAGTTTGTGTATGTTGGAGCCTTTATCTTTTCAACAAGCTTTGATGGAGGACTGGCTGTGTGCTTGGCTCCACAGCGTGACTGGGAGGGATGATACTGGAGCCCACACCATCCAGAACCCCCTTACTGATGGGAAGGGAAATGCAGAGCCATGTAATGCAAACTCCCCTGTCAAAGCACTAAGAGCGGGTCAATCAAAAAAGGCTTCTTATGGGAGGGCAGTCAAAATCTGGGCTGAGTCTTAAAGACAGACATGGGACTTACCTCTGCCTGTATGTGTTGTTCAGTATTTTCTCCCTGAAAGTTCATTTTGCTTTAGTGAATGATAGGCCTGAGTATGCTGGAGACACTCATGTCATTTCAGGTTCAGAGTAGTCTTTTTTTGTTTGTTTATTTTTATTTTTTAAAAAAATGGTTGAAACCTGGTTTTCTGCATTGAATACAGAATCTTAGGAATTTGGGTCTTAGACACATTTCTAAAAGAGAGGAAAAAGGAAAAATATGTTTTTGTTTTTTTTTTCCTGTCTGGTCTACTTTAGATTTTAGCTAAGAATTCTAGAAACACATCCCTGAATTCAGCTTTTTACCTTTCAGTTCTGTTTTCCATTTGTTCAACTTTTTGGAGTAGGTTCACTTGGCTATAAAAATCATTCCCAGAGTGCCGTGTGAGGGGACATTTATTTTAGGGACATGAAAATTGTGGGCCTCTCCAGTTTCCCAGAAACCTCCTTGGCTACTGAAAGGTAAATATCACAAAGTATGGGAGCTACAGGTGAGGGGAAGTACTGGGGGGAATTGGCTGGCCTAGGAGGCCCCCCGCCCAGACTGGACTGGAATTGGACTCTGGAAGAGAGCCCTCCCCCACCTTCCCTGGCTCTGCCAATATTTTTCCAGGTTAGTCTCAGCCAAGCACCTTTACTAGTCTGAACGTACCTAACATTACAATCCCAGCAAGTTTATTAGGTATGGGTCACAGTTAATTGGAGAAGAAAATTGGAGGGTTCTGGGTTTATAGTTTTCTATGAAAGCAAAGGCTGCTCTTAATTATTTCATAAATCATCTTCCTCACTTGTCTGTCTTTCTGTTTTCTGTCTCATGATTATCATCCCACAGTGGTGTTGGAGTAGCTCTTCCTTCTTACACAGTTGTAAGTGAGAGAGATTTAATAATGCAGTCAGCACAGTGCGCTCTTTGCAAGTGAGACCACATAAAGTTATGGAAATTCACAGCTGTTTACCTCTATCATTATGAATGGATGTTTTGTAGTGAACAAAGTATATAAAAATCTACTGTACTATAGCCAAGAGTTAGATTCTAATGGATCGTCCAACATACAGGCCTCTGAAATAATCCTTGCACTGCTTCCTTGAGATTTTTGGTGGTCTGCCATCTGTGAAGTCCTCACAATCAGGTGCTTTTCATTCTGTAGGCTTCTGTTGCAGAGATGGAGGCTGGGGAGTTAGGCTTGGCTTTGCCTGTCTGGACTGTGGCAGCTTGCCAGCAAGTTTCACTGGGTGGTCTTTGACAATGGGAGAAGGGGGCTGGGGGGACTCAGTTCTCTTCTCCAAAGAGGAACAACAAGGAGGCTTTCTATAGGTGGGTTTCACATTGGCAACCAATCTCCTTGTCACTGCACACCATACAGGTCTTGAGTGTGAGTGAAGAGAATTGAACAGGTTGCCTGAAAGTGGTGGTATGATGGAGTTAAGTTTTGCTCCCCTGATTTTACAAATAAAGCCTTGTGTTTTTGTGGCAAGATTCCTTCCCAAGAGGGTGAACACATACGAGCAGCAGTTGCCCTTGCGTCATGTGAGGGAAGAATTGTTATTTCACTTTTCAAGGGCGAAGCAAAACTCCTGGTACAGCCAGGGATCAGCCATGGACCTGGATCCCAGGCGGAGTTTGGCTAATCTTAGTGCTGAAGAGGAAGCAGTGCTTGCTTCTGCCATCCTTCTAGCACCAGGAGGAATGATAGTTGCCCTGTGGTGAGCACCTACTGAGTGGCAGGCCCTGTGCTATTCACTGCAAGCATCGCCCTTGCAATCCCCAGGCAGTCTTATGAAGCTAGGCGTTGTTACCCTATTCTATAGATAAGGGAGCTGAAGCTTAAATAATCATAGTGACTTGTTGGTCTCACAGCTGGTAAGTGGTAGAGCCAAGATTTCACTTCAGGTCTGCTGACTCCAAAACTTGAGTTTTGCAGGGGAAAAACCATCTTCCAAAGCAGAGCCCTCTTAGCTTGGGAAAACTATTTTATTTGCAACTAACCGAGTAAGAGCCAGGAGGGGCCCTTTATGAGACTCACCTTAAGAGACTCAAATTTAAAACTGGGACTAAAACTAGAAGGTGTTGAATGGCTCAGGAGTAGCAGTGGCACCAGGGAAGCTAGGCTTTGTGCCTCAGCTAGCGTCAAACTTTGCAACCGGAGGCTTTGTGGGACTGCAAGGGTCAGACTTTGCAGCCAGGGGCTTTGTGGTACAGTGAGGGTCAGACTTTGCAGGCAGTGGTGAAAGCCACCTCCATCATGGGTTTCATCTTAGAGCATGTTTCAACTTTTTCCCCCCCCCTGGGATGTTGTCTGAATTGGCTGACCCAAGACTCTGCTTTCACTATAGCTGCCAGACAAATCCATTTGCTCCTAGGATCTCTGCAAGTCTGATCAAGCAGGCTCTTCGTGTTCTTGGTGGAGTGAGGGGGAGAAGGTGTTTAGCCTAGCTGATACTTTTACTGGTCAGGAGAAGTGGCAGCTTGTAAAGAAAAATACCCTGGGGAAGGAAGTAGCAGCTTTGACAGACAGGTAACTGACAGAAGATGCTCCCTTCCAGGCAAATACTCAAAGGGCAGCCAGCAGAAAGAATTCGACAGGCAGTTACCTGCAGAAGAGCAAAGCAGGCCTCTCCCTTCTGGCTTAGGAGAGTGGTGGAGATTTGGCTGCAGATGACATACAGTTAACTTTGTTCCTTGTTTTTCTTTAACAAACATGAGAAGCCTTAGCCAAGGTGTTCTGGGTTTGAGAGTGCACAGGACACTTGAGTTAATATAATTATGTGACCAATTACTTGAGTGATGGAGAGGAAGCCATGGCAACTGTCTGTGCCTTTATTCCCGTCCTCACAAGCAGCCTTCTCAGGATACTTAGGAGGATGCAGTGAAATGTGAGAAGTGTTCCTCGCAAAAAGGGAACACTTCTAACTGAAAATGTCCCCCCTCTCCTCCAAAGCTCAAGGTGTTTGGCATCTGTGCTCAGCCAGGATGAGTTAGGAGATGGGAAATTTAGGGAATTTGCCAGCAGTGAGAGTCTGGGCATAGGGGATGCTTCTGCTTCTGTGCTTGTTTTGTTTTCTAAGGGCAGGAGCTCGACTTGGAGGCACTTTGGTCATATTGTCAGAAACCCTTCCCGATCCTTCCAGCCAAGCTGCCTTTGCCTTCCTGAGGGACAAAGCAATGCGGGTTTCCAGATGCAGCAGGAGTTGAGGAAGGAAAAGAAGGTGTGGCCCAAGAATTCTGGCTAACATGCCTCCTTGAGTGAGGCAGGAACACAGGAGTCTGAGGAGTTTCTGGGGGATGCCATTCAAGAGGGCAGAATAAATTTTTCAGAAAGGCAAAGTGCTGGGGAGCTGGTGGTTGTTGCAGGAGGGAGTAGTGTTTCTGGAGCCACTTCCAGGTCTGAGACTGTGCAGTCTCCTGATGGAGAGGAGGCTTGGAACTAGACAGACCAGTTGTTAGGTGTGAGCTTGGGCCAGTTAAACGCGAACACTTCAAAATTTCTTAAGTGACTGCAAGGGAGAGACAAGGTACAGCACAGGCAGTGTGTGGGAGCCAGCGGTAGAAGGTAGCTTTTGTTAGGAAAGGAAAGAGGGACAGAGCAAAAGGAGGGTTATTGGTGGGGTTGGGTGGCTGGAAGGATGAGTGGTGGAACGTCCAGCTAAAGGAGCCCTCACTGGCTCAAGGTCTACAGTGAGGAAGAAGTGAGAGGATGGGAGGAAGCGGAGCCTGCAGTGGGCAAAGCCCTGCCCCAGGCGCACCAGTCGCTACCAGGCCTGGTGCAGACAATCCCCTCCCCCAGCCTTCCCCACTACTTCTTCCTCAATTCAGGGTTCCCATTCAGCCAGTCCTGCCAGAAATCTTGGAATCGGCATTGACTTTTATAGTCCTTTTATAGTCCACTGTAAACTGGCAAATAATATTGGACTTACCTGCAGAATGCTTCCAGAATCCTGCAACTTCTCACACCCCGTAGTCTTCTATCAACATTCTGGAGCTGGGTATTGCAATAGCCCCTCAAGTATTCCCGTTTCAACCCTTTCCCTGACCCTTCCAAACCCCTGCCCCAGCCCCGTGGTCCATGCTTCCTAGAAAAGTCAATGCCATGCTTTCAAAACAGATGCCAGCAGAGGTCACTTCTCTGCTCATACCTGCCCGTGGCTTCCTGCTTTGTACAGAGAAAATACCTAAACTCCTTGCTGTGCCCTTGTCTCCCCTCTCTCATTTCACCTCCCCCCTTGCCCACTCCCACAGCTGCATCGATTTCCCTCTTGCTCTTAAACAAACTAGTGGAGCAGACCCCTCCTCAGAGGCTTCGTGCTTGCCTCCTCCCCCACACACCTGCCCAGTCCTCCCCACCCCCAATTCAGGATTGGCCTCGTGGACACCTTAACCTGACCACCCTTCAGTACAGAGCACTCCCACCATCGTTCTCTCTCCCCTCAGCCTAATTTTTGCTTACTACTTTCTCCTCCTAACTTACTTATTTGTTCATTTGCTTACTGCCTGCTTCCCACTAGAGTGCAAGATCCCTAAGATTAGGGGCTTGGCTTTGCTCCTAGCTCTTTTTTTTTTTTTTTTTCCCATCACCCTCAGTAGAGTGCCCTGGTGTCACACAGCTCACAGCAACCTCCAACTCCTGGGTTTAGGCGATTGGAAAGTAATAATGTGTTAGTGTTATTAACTAACACAACGCCTGGCTATTTTTCTGTTTTGCAGTTCTGCCGAGGCCGGGTTTGAACCCGCCACCTTCGGTATATGGGACCGGCACCCTACTCGATGAGCCACAGGCTCCGCCCTTTGCTCCTAGCTCTTTACCTACTAGCACTGGGTAGAATCTCCTAGAGTAGAATCTGGTATGTAGTCTGCTTGTCTGAAGGACTCACCCAAATCTCAAATGGGAGTTTCAAACACAATGAAATAATTCCATGGTTTTCCATAAGAAAGTGAATTCTGGGGTGCACTAATGTTACAGTGTCTGTTTCAGAAAAGCCAGGAAGCAGTGTGCAAAGTTGTCACTAAAAGATGCCAGTTCCTTCTCTTTTTTCTCAAGGTGACTAACTTCAGGGATGTCTGTGGGTGTGCTGGTGGTTCCGTCCATCAGGGAGAGAGAGGAGCGGATTCCCCGTCTGCCCTTCTTTATCAGCCATCTAAGGGGAATCTGTTGAACATCTGCTTTATCAGCTTGTCTGGGAGATGCAGGGAGGCCTGGCTGTCTCTCTAATCCCAACAACAGTTTGTAGCCTGGTTGTTCATCTGGGATTTCCTAACTGTGCCAGGGCCATCCACTTCGCCACTCTCTTCTTTTAGCAACCTGAGTGGAATAGAGTTCTGTCAACTCTGGTGTGGAACTGCAGCCAAGGACGTGAAATGGATTTGAGAATAGTTGAGCTTCACCCATGGTAGGGTCGGTTGCGGCCAGCC
Source organism: Arctocebus calabarensis (assembly GCA_963573935.1). NCBI lineage: Eukaryota > Metazoa > Chordata > Mammalia > Primates > Lorisidae > Arctocebus > Arctocebus calabarensis. The sequence continues at coordinate 6,132 of CAUYON010078201.1, read as the reverse complement.
CAGGCCTCCAGGGACAGAGATGGGGAGTGACAAACCCTGGGAGTGAGGAATAGCACATCGGGATGCCCTCCCATAGGGGGCAAATCTGACTTCAAATTGAATCTCAGTCATTTCGGACTTGGTTCTAGATTTAGAAGCTGAGGAAGAAAAAACTAGGGGTAAATATCCCTGAAGATCTTGTGCAGATGATAAAGGTGGGAAAATAATGCCTAAGAAATTATATAACTGGATCCCCAAACCCAACAGGTAGGCATCTCAGGGTGCTGGGAGAATAATCTGAGCCTCCTCCTCCAGTTTTGTTTTGGTCCCCCTTTTTTCCCCCAGCAGTTTCAGGTTCACAGAGAAAATTAAATAAAAAATACAAAGTTGCCATACCAGTTCACCCCTATTACTTAACTGCTACCAATTTCCTCTATTATTATTAACACCTGTTGGTGCAGTACATTTGTTGCAATTGATGAACCGACACTAACACATTACTACTGTCTAAAGTCCATAGGATTCACTCTTTGCATTGTACACTTCCTAGGTTTTGACAAAACATAATAACATATACCTACCATTACAGGATCAGACAAAATTTAAGTTTCACTGCCTAAAGTCCACCCATTTGTCTCTCCCTCCCTTGCTCCGGCTTCTTGAGACCACTGATGGATTTACTGCCTCTCTAGTTTGCCTGTTCCCCAATGTCATGTCCTTGGAGTAACAGTTTGTAGCGTTTTCAGATCAGCTTCTTGCCCTTGACTTTCCCTTTCTCTGCCTCTGAGCCCCATACACATGTCCAGCTGGGGAGGAAGGGGCTGGAGGAGGAGGAGTCCAAAGCTGTGTACTGAGACACCCGTACCCCCAGCAGAGCCCCTGATACGCAGTGTGACCCCTTTATCATCTTCTGAACGTGCCTGGCCCTGGTGCTACTGGAGTTTAACGCAGCCTGGTAAGCTGTCAGGAGCTGCCTGTGTTTGGGTTCCACATCTGGAAGTATCAGCTGTGCAGACCCTGGTGCTCCCTTCCTAAATGGAAAGACAGGAGGAGCACATGGGGCTGTTTGCCTTCCCCCTCCGTAGTTTGTTTTACTTGCTTTGGAGCTGTGGACAAGTGGTGGGGAAGTGAGGTCCCCTGGGCAGGCAGCCCTCCTGCACGCCCACATCCACATCCTGTGGCGGTGACAGCCGCAGGTCTCACAGCCTCTGAAGTCTCAGCGTTCAGTCCCTCCTGGTTCCAGCGGTGTGAGACCTGGGAGTGATTGAGCACTGGGGCCCGTTTTGTGGTCATTAAGGAGGAAGACCAGTCAGGTGCAAAGAGGTTGAGGACTTTTCCCTGCCAAGAGATACTTCTTTCTTGAGTCGCCCTGAAAAACAGCACCCTCAACATTCAGGGCACTCATCGGTCACTCTAAATAATGAGCTCTCGGGAGACAGGTTGGGATAGTTGCTGGTGGGTTTAATAACAGGAGCAAGAGAAGTATCTCCTGCTCTGGACCACATTTAGGGGAAAGGAAAGTGCACATGAGTGGAAGGTCACGAAGGTCTGTCTGCTGCAAAGGCTGGAAGTTCCCAAGGCCGAGGAAAGAGTAGAGAGGGTTCCAACCCTGGAGGACAGGGTCTTAATTTCAGACCCATTCCCTTGCTCCTTTGGAAGAAGCAGAGAGCTGAGGCCAGCTGGTACCTTCTCACGCTGAAAGGCACCCGCCATGCATTTCAGAGTGCAGTACAAAGGAGGAGCAAGACTCCTTGGACACCTTGGAAGGTCAGCTTTTGGACCGCGGAAGTCCCATGCTGGAGATCCAAATCCATAGCACCGCCTCCTCTGGTTTTCTTTCTGCCCCCAGCCCATCCTCTAATCTGTAGCCTGACTGGTGACTAACTCTGAGCTCCGGGCTGCAATTCAGTGGCTCTGCCCACGCGGTGTAAGTGCAGACCAGTAATACCTGTCCGAGTTTGTCCCCGAACTGGGAGCACTAATGCAATGGAGTGTTTAAAGCTCTTTTAATCTTCAGAGAATTATACTCAACAAGCAGGCTGGCCTTCTTGCCTTTGTTGTTAATTATGGATTCAAGGTGGAGCCTTCTGACCCTTGTCTTCTGGATCTAACTCCAGAGTCTGGCAAGCTATAATAGCGATCTCTGACCATTAGCTTATCTGGAAGCCTTGGCCCTTGCCTCAGTTTACCTGGGGAGGCAGAAGATAGAGAAGTACTGAACTAAGTAAGTACAGGACCCATGTTCCCTACCAAATCCAGCCTTTGCTCCTGAAGCACCCTCTCCACATTCTGTCCCCCCAGGAGGTACAGAGAGAATCTTGACAAAGAATCCCAGGCCATAGGCACATGCCGGGTAGTGTGTATTTGTGAGCAGGGGCCCCATGTTCTGAACCCAGAGGCTAATATGTGATTGGAAAAAGCATTTTTATTTTTCTGATGTGGAGAAGAAAAATCTCAGAAGGGCTGAGTTATAAATATGCTTCATGATGCTTTCAAAAAAAAAAAAAATCACCTTTAGCATGAGGAGTGGCATTCTGTACAGTGGGACCACCCCAGAACCTCCAATGGTGTGGTCTCTTTTAGAGGGGGAAGTTCGAGAGCCACGTGGGAGCTTCGTTGAGTATCGTGGAAGGAAGTCTCTCATGTGATCTGGATCCTCTCTCATACTTTCTCTCCAGAGCAGTCTGTAGCAATGAGACAGGCTCCCAGTTTTATGTACCACCAGCCCACCAGTACCACCGGAAAAGGCAACCTGCTGTGGAACAGGGAACCTCCTTTTTTTTTTTTTTTTTGCAGTTTTTGGCCAGGGCTGGGTTTGAACCCACCACCTCCGGCATATGGGGCCGGCACCGTACTCCTTTGAGCCACAGGCGCCGCCCAGGGAACCTCCTTAATAACTACGTTCTCTGTACCTTGAAAGTCAGGAAGTAAAGGGGAACTGCATGTCTAATTGAGATGGAATCTCAGGCAGGCAGAACTAATTTTTCCCACACAGGAAAAGAACCAAAATACTAATGCTAATGCCTTTGGTCTGGATGGGGAAAGGTAGCGAGGCCTTGTTTGTGTGCATCTCTGCTAAGATGAGTTGTGTGTCCCTGATTGGGGGGCGGGGGGCGGAGGTCTGACCATCTTGTTGGAAGATGCCACTCACTAAAGTTCAAGATGCCCATGGCAGTGGCCTCTCTTGAGTCTCTTGAGGTTTCATACTGACCTGTTGCCGCTTGTCCAAATATTGAGCAATAAGCCTTCGGCTTTCTCAGAGTCCTGAAGACATTGGTAGTCAGTCATTCAAAGGGGATTTACTGAGCACTGTGCCTCCTGCCCTCAAGACAGCTATATCTTAGCTCCTGAGTATTTCTCAGATCAAAACAACAGATCATTCTGTGTGGATTTGTATTGTCCACATTATCTCCTTTGAAGAGTACCTGGCTCAGCGTAGGTGCTTAGATGGTTACCATTATCCTCCTCATTATCATTAATTTGGCCTGAGACAAGCTGCTGACTTACAGACCTGTATTCTCAGAGAACTGAATATTTGAAGAGTGTGGTCAGTTATGGTCTGTTTGAGAATTTTATAGGTAGAAAGTGGAGACCCAGGGAAAAGTGCTAAGTTCAGAAGTCCCAGCCGGTTTCCCTGGTGGTCTGTCATCTGGACCACGAGGCCTCAGTACCTGTTTCTGTCCTCATGGAACGGCAGCCAGAGCTGGTGAGATATGCCCAGCTGGGATTCATTGTGAGATGTGCTCAGGGCCCTGGGGAGGGCTCTTTCTGGATAGGAAACCCCCAGAAAGGTGGGGGGCAGCCAGCTGGCTCTGGGAATCCAGAGCACCAGAGCAATGGGCTCCTCAGTGTCCCTTTGGCCGAGACCAGCAGGCTCCTTCTCAGAGGTTGGCTCCCTCAACACGGGGCAGCCTTCAAAGACCACAGAGCGGGGTACATGCCCTCCTTGACCAGAGCCTGGGCAGACCCTGAAACCTCCCTATTTGCCTTAATTGAGAGGACGTTGCATGGTTGGGTGGGTGGGGGTGCCTGGGAGTTGGTGTAGGATTGGGAAGATTTGAGAGAATCTTACTTAGTTATCCTATTGAAAAAACAGTCTTACCTTTTATTAATTTAAAAACTGAAAGATACATAAAAGTAGAAAGAATCATCAAGTACCTCATGTACCCACCATCCGTATTCAACAATTATAGAACAGACAAAAGTGTTCTGTTTTTTTTTTTAAATATTACTTTATTACTGAGCTGTGCATGCAGGATAAGAAAAGGAGGGATGCTACAAACCTGTTCTTTCCCAAAGAGAAGTGTGATCCCTCCTCCCACTGCCCCTTAACAGTGGAGTGGGAAGGAAGGCACATCACCTCTGGCACTTGGGTTTGATTAGCGTGTCTCCTGGTGCTTTGAGCTGTTTTTGTGTGTCCTTTACCAGATGTGGAGCTTGAACTTCTATCTTTAGATTCTCAGGGCCTAATACTTAATGGATGTTCAGTAAGTGTTTGTTGACTTTTGAAGCAAGCGATTTCAGCAGACAGTGGATTCCCTTCTGCACAGGTGTGAGTAATGTGAGGGCTTCACTCATAGTCCTGGGGGGGAGAGGCAGATGACGGTCGCCTACAGAGTCGGTGAGGGCCACAGTCGGAACCCTGGGGGATGCCGAGCAGGAAGGACAGAGCCTCGCAGGCCAGAGGGTTAGCTGTCATCATTTTAGAGAGCAGTGCTTCCAATTTTGCCAACAAGGAGGCAGTCAGTAGCAGGAGGGAGAGACTGGATCCCCAGATTTCATCATGGGTGAGGTGGGGCAGGGTTCTGAGAACAGAGACTCCATCTTCAGACCCGCTTTTCTAGGTGGCCACAAGCAGACTGCAAGCCACCTGCACCAACAGGGCCCACATGCCATTTTAAGTACTGTTTTATTCATTTTGGAGTTGACAGGAGAGAGCAGGCTAGGACAGCGCTGTTGAAATGTGGAGGGAATGAAGTCCTCTTCCGGCCTCTGGAACACTCTGTAGTTTAGCTACTCTGAGCCCCAGTGGCACAAGCCTGGGTGGGGTAGGTGGTCAGTGGGTATGAAATGGGGCGTAGAGGGTTCTGGAGGGGAGACACTCCACTCAGATCTGACCCTGGGGTGTAGCAGACAGAGGTCGCAGTCAGGGTGCACCAAGCCCCATGACACACAGATCCTGGGGAAGTTCCAGGCCATGACTTTGGAAGAAGGCAGCTTGCCTCCCCTGCCCCCAATTCCCTGCTTGGTCTTTTTCAGTTTAAACTTCCAGCCTGATCCTCCCCTCCCATACATGCATGATGTATATGTGTGTGTGTGTATGTGTGTGTTAATTTTTATTCTTGGCAGAAGTTAAGACGCAATATGGATTTGGAAGGAGATGAAACCAGTCTGGGTATATGTTGGGCAGCAGCAGCTTCATTCCTGAAGTGGGAGGGCCAGGAGGGGTGGGGCTGGAGCTCAGAGGGAGGAGTGGGGGTTGTCTCCTCCCCTTGTAGGGAACTGAAAATCGAAGCTGAGCTGTTAACTCTTTGGGTTGTCAAACAGCCAGTTTCACCAAAGTTCTCTGGTCTGATCTGCTGTACCGTGGCCATGGGACTCTTGGATGGCCAATACCTGTTCATCTCAGGGGTATGCAAGCCCTAGAGACCATGCAGGCTTTGTGAAAGGAATCCTGGGTGACTTTTTGGGCTTTGATTTGCAAGTGCTAAGTTTGCATATGCTTGCAAAACATCCCTCCCCTGCTGACATCTTCCTTGGTGGCACCTCACTTCTCCTGCCTGTAGTCCTAGGTGGCTGCAGTGACTGTGGCTCAGAGACCTGTTTGGGTATCACTTTCACTCCTGTGGAGGTTTTCTTGCCCCCCAGAGTCAGCACCCATTTCAGTGGCAGCCTCCTCTTGGGTGTGGCCTCCTCTTAAGTCTTCATGTTTGTGGGAAGAAAACTAGGAAACTAAAAATCCAGAAAATATCTGGGGAAATCTCAGGGAATCCTTTTAGGAAAAATGTTTTCTTTCTTTTTTTTTTTTTGAGACAGAGCCTCAAGCTGTCACCCTGGGTAGAGTGCTGTGGCATCACAGCTCACAGCAACCTCCAATTCCTGGGCTCAAGCGAGTCTCTTGCCTCCGCCTCCCAAGTAGCTGGGACTACAGGC
>CAUYON010078199.1:0-10317 GCA_963573935.1 Arctocebus calabarensis | reverse complement strand
TGAGGAATGGGTGAGGAATGGCAAGAGCTTTCATTTCCCTTCTTTCTTTTTTTGTTTTAATTAAATCATGGCTGTGTACATTTAATGCAATCATGGGGTACAATGTGCTGGTTTTATATATAATTTGAAATATTTTCTTTTCTTTTTTTTTTTTTAGAGACAGAGTCTCACTTTGTCATCCTCGGTAGAGCCGCTGTGGCATCACAGCTCACGGCAACCTCCAAGTTCTGGGCTTAGCCGATTCTCTTGCCTCAGCCTCCTGAGTATGGGCTCCCTGGTACCTCTTTTTCCACAAATTCACCTGAAACCCTTCCCAGATAAAGCCCTAGTGATGGAAATTTGAACTCTAGGCTCTAAATAAAATCTGGTAGGGCTTCCTCCTGAATCTCCTTCCTCACAGGCCTTTTTATTCCTGTACAATTTGACCAGGAGTCTATTTGTATGAGTCTATCAGAACAGCTCCCCCTGGTTCGACCCAGTCCTGGCTGCTTTGCTAGACACAGATAAAGCCTGACAACAGGGAATCATGCCAACCAGAATGTGCCCAGTGACTCAGGCTACCAGTGAGGGTAAGGAATTCAGGGATGGAGGCATTCAGGATTGGTTGGAATAGTCAAGGAAGAATTCCTAGAGGAAGTGGGTCTCAAGAGACTGGTAGGATTGGAATGAAAGAAAAAACAAAGAGGGTTCTTGGAGATGGGAATAATTCAGAAGTCTTGTGAAGGACTCCTTTCTCTGGAGCTCTGGGAACCTCAGGGATGGAAGATTCTATGTTCTACCCCTTCATTCTGTCACTCATGTATCCAATAATCACCTAATTCATGTTAAGCATAAGAGTAGTGACAAATAAGGTACAGTTTCTGCCTTCAAATAATTCACAATCTAATAATGGAGATAATTCTTATGTTTTAGAAGAGGTGGCATTGAAGAAACAAGGTTACCAATTAAATGTGAAGAAGTGAGAGGAAGGAATTATAGGTAATGAGTAGGATTTCGGCTTTGATGAGCACTATTCACTAAGACAAGAAGAAAAGTAGGTTTGGGAAGAGATAATAATATCTAATTTTGATTTTTGGTAGAGCTGAGGGTTTCACTCTTGCTTAGCTGGTCTCAAACTCCTGGCCTCGAGCAATTCTCCCACCTCAGTCTCCCAAAGTGCTACGATTACAGGCACGAGCCACCACATTCAGCCAATAGTATCTGATATTTATGAAGCACTTACTACGTGCCAGGCACTTTTCTAAGTCTTTTATATGTTTTAACTCAAATAATCTGTACAACTCTATAAAGTAAATGCCTTTATTATTTTCACTACACAGATGAAGAAACAGGAGCCTAGAGAGGTTGAGCAACTTGCTCAAGGTCATACAGCTCCGAGCATTTAAGTCCAGGTCTGAGTTCATAGCATTACACCACTCCTTTCTGAAGGAATAAGTTTAATTTGAACTGGGGATGCTCTTTGCCATCCTAACAGACTGAACCCTCCAGGACCAGCAAGAGATTCTGAGATATCTGGAGGAACCCTGATGTTTGCAGAGGGCAGAGGGGAAGAACTCCGTATTAACCAAAATGGGATAGCCAAGGCAGGTAAGAATCAAGACAACTTGGCTTCCTGAAAGTTAAGGGGGAAGAGGGAGGAGTGCCAGCAGGATTTCCAAGATTTTGTTTTGGAGGGGATTATGGAAGGCAATCAGTGTGGTGAAGGCTGGGATCTTGTCTTCACCCGGAGTTGACGCAGTAAATATTGTATTACTGAAGCTGCAGTGGGGATTCAGTATAGGTCTAGGTCCTTATCCCACAAAGATCCAATTATTGAGAGAAGGAGAATCAGCAAGGAAGAAAGTCTTACTGCGAGAACAGGAGAAGCAGCCTCAAATCATCTTTCTGACTAAGGAACTTCAACTTTTTTTTTTTTTTTTTGAGTCTCACTTTCACCCTGGGTAGAGTGCTGTCGCGTCATAGCTCACAGCAACCTGAAACTCTTGGGTTCAAGTGATCCTCTTGGCTCAGCCTCTCAAGGAGCTGAGACTACTGGCACCTGCCACAACTCCCAGCTATTGTAATTTGTTGGTGGGCTGTTACATTGCTATGTTTATTTGGGAGGCTGAAGGGAGGGTGTTGACAGAAGCAACCTGGGAATATTATACACCCTGGGAATATTTTTAGTAATTCCCAGGGCCAGGAGCTGCAGAAATGTAAAGTAAAATGAGATTTTTTTGCAAAATGAAGCTCTAAAGAGCATCCACTGGGCAGGAACAGGGGGATGTGAGCCCTGTTTCTTCCAAACCCTGACATGGTGACCAAAAATCATATGTTGGCTTGGCACCTGTAGCTCAGCTGCTAGAGCGCCAGCCACATACACCAGGGTAGGCAGATTTGAACCCAGCCCAGGCTGGCAAACAACAATGACAACTATAGCAAAAAAAAAATAGCCAGGCATTGTGGAGAGCGCCTGTAATCTGAGCTACTTGGAAGGCTGAGGCAAGAGAATTGCTTGAGCCCATGAGTTTGAGGTTGTTGTGAGATGTGACGCCAGGCACTCTACCAAGGGAGACAAAGTGAAACTTCATCTCAAATTGAAAAAGAAAAAAAAAATCACATGTTATCCTGGACCCTGGAGGAAAAACGATCTAAGTCAGGAATATGCCTGATACTATGTAGGTCTGAAAAAAATGCCCAGGACAGGGCCAGGGGTGGTGGCTCATGCCTGTAGTACCCTGATTGCTTGAGCTCAGGAGTTCGAGACCAGCCTGAGCAAGAATGAGACCCCATCTTTAAAAATAGAAAAACCAGGCAGGCAGTGTGATAGGTACCTATAGTCCCAGCTATTCAGGAGGCTGAGGCAAGGGGACTGCTCAAGCCCAAGAATTACAGGTGGCTGTGAGCTATGATGCCATGGCACTCTACCTAGGATGATTCTCACTCTGTCTCACTGAGTGAAAATCTGCCTCAAAAAATAAAAAAGAAAAGAAAGTGCCCAGGACACGTGGAAGGCCTGAAAGCCTATTCAGTTAGGGACATTGCAGTGGAGGCCTCATTGTAACGTGTGTGCAGCCTGCTTCAGTTCATTCTGGGTTGCACTGGGGCTCCTTTGGGTGCTGCTGCTTCCTCAGAGTCCTTTCTCGGTCAGCTTGTTCCTCTTGTCCTTGTCAGGCTGCAAGTGGCATGCCTGGGCATCTGGTGCAGATGGAACTGGAGCTTTGCTTCGGGCCAGAATTAGCTTTGCAAATATCTGGCTGTAGGGGCTTTATGTTTTTACCACATCCCTTCACTTCAGTTTCTTCCTCCAGGCTTGTGGTTTCTGTGTGCATGGATGAATGATTAGCGGTTCCTGGGCTGGCTCCTGACTCAAGAGCAGAAGGATTCCACACACTGGCAAGGTGTGCTCATTGTCCCCCTGATCTTCTGCATCCTGCTGGTCTCTCAGGTGGGAGAGGGTGTCCGTGGAGATGAACATTGCAAGTTCACCTGCAAGCCCCTGAAGGCTGGCTACACCAAAATCTGCTGCGACCACTTCTTGCCCATCTCCCATTTCTGCTTCTGGGTTTTCCAGATTGTGCTGATGGTCACGCCCTCCATCTTTTTTGTTGTCTGTGTCCTGCACCAGATTGTGAGGGAGAAGATAAAAGGTGGCAGCTGGTAGTGGGTATGGGCCCTGCGAGGACCCAGGCTGGAGCTCCTGGGTCTTCTTAGAGGGGCAGCTCTTCCTAGGAGCGCTCTTCCTCTCCAAATGCCATGGTGTTGCAACCTGGTATCCTGACCTGCCATCACATAGGGTCGTGGCCATCTACTCTGCCCCTGTGGTGATGCAGGCCCCTTCTGGTGCTGGCATTCCTGGTGGGGCCACGCTCTCTCTTTGGGTGCCATTCTTGCTTTACTGTCATTCTTCCCCCTGTCCCACCAGACCTGACTGCTTTGTGTTCAGGGCTGCAAAGAAGATAAACTGGAATTTGTTTTTTGTAATTTTTTACTTTTATTTCAAATTAATATGAAGGTACAAATGATTAGGTTACAATGTTTGTGTACCCCAGTTTCTTTACCCCCAAAATGTTTTTTTTTTGTTTTTGGCCAGGGCTGGGTTTGAACCTGCCACCTCCGGCATATGGGGTCAGTGCCCTACTCCTTTGAGCCACAGGCGCCAACAACCCCCAAAATGGGAATAAGAATAGATCCTACCTCATAAGAATGTTGTAAGGATGAAATGAGCTTATACATGTAAAGTGCTTACCAATGGTAGCTGGTAGCAATAAATATCAGCCATTGTATTAACCTTAGCTACCTAGAGCTAATCTATTGTCAACTCTTCCCTCTGTTGCTCTTACAGCTGTTGGTAGTCAGGTCCCCACATAAATCTTCCTTCTACCTATGTGTGTTTCCTTTTCCTGGTCCCTGCATCATCTCCCTAGTTCACGTTTGCATTCTCCTTCCTCTGGACTGCTATTGCTGCACCTGCCAAGAATTCCCTCCATTCCAACCCTCACTTGCCCTCCTGCCGACTCTCCTTGAATTAATCACTGGTATCCAGCATCTTCCACCAGCTTGCTCTGCTCCCAGGCCGAGGACCCACTCTTTTCCTCAGAAACCCTTCATTCTGGCTGTCCTGGGAGTGTGTCCATGACCTTCCCAGGCCTCCTCATTCCCCACTCTCTACTCATGCTCCCTCCTGGGGAACTCTGACCTGGGAGGCTTCAGAACTAAGTTCAAATCCGGCCCTGCCACTCAGTGGCTGTGTGACCTTGGGCAATCTACTTGGTCCTTTTGTAGATCAGTTTCTTGCTGTATAAAAAAAAAAGAGACTAATAATACCTACCTCACAGGATTGTTCTGAGAATTACAAGACAATGTAAGGGAAGTACCAGACATGCAAAGCTCCTCAACAAGCAGCAGGTGCTGTTTTTATGTCTACTCTTTTTTTTTTTGAGACAGAGCCTCAAGCTGTCGCCCTGGGTAGAGTGCTGTAGTATCACAGCTCACAGCAACCTCCAATTCCTGGGCTCACTCCGGCCTTTGCTTCCCAAGTAGCTGGGTCTACAAGCGCTCGCCACAATGCCCAGACATTTTTTGGTTGCAGCCACCATTGTTGTTTGGCGGGTCCAGGCTGGATTTGAACCTGCCAGCTCAGGTGTACGTGGCTGGCACCTTAGCCCGTTGAGCGACAGGCGCCGAGCCTTTATGTCTACTCTTATGTGATCAAGTACTGCCCTCTCTCTGCGATGCCTTTCTTGACCACTCCTCCGATCTTTTTCTCCTCTGGGCCTCCATGACAATTCCACTTGCTAATTAGTCATGCATTGTTTTGTCACTTCCCCTTTATTGTGGTCTGGAGGAGTTATTTAAATCCCATCCTGCTGTGTAACTTTGCATGTGTCTCTGACTGGTCTTTTCATCTTAGTCATAAGGAGGAATGGTGACCATGTGCTTTGCAGGAAGAGGACACACAGTCCTGCTCTTAGCTCAGCATTTTGCATGGAATAGGGGCTCAACTCCTACATGGCGATTTAATTAATTTTGAGATCTTTATGCTTGAGTCCAGATAGAGCTACATCTGAGGCGTGTCAGACAACTGGAAGAGATAGACATTCTTTCTTTCTTTCTTTTTTTTTTTTTTGAGACAGAGCCTCAAGCTGTCACCCTGGATAGAGTGCTGTGGCATCACAGCTCACAGCAACCTCTAATTCCTGGGCTCAAGCGAGTCTCCTGCCTCCGCCTCCCAAGTAGCTGGGACTACAGGCGCCCGCACAATGCCTGGCCATTTCTTGGTTGCAGCTGTCATTGTTGTTTGGTGGGCCTGGGCTGGATTCGAACCCGCCAGCTCAGGTGTACGTGGCTGGCACCTTAGCCCATTGAGCCACAGGCGCCGAGCCGAGAAAGTCATTTTGATTTGTCGGTTTCAGTAGAGGCAGATTGTGTATCCTAGAGAAATTGAAAACTCTTAGCAATGAATTTGGAGAAAGTAAAATTAATTAAGGATAGGATGGATCTTAAAGTAGAGGCTTCTTTGTCTGAGTAAAATATTTTAGAATTTTAAAAAACTTTGAATAAATACTGGTAATGATACAGCTTCCAAAATGGTGGAATCAAATACTAAAACAAAACTTAAATTTTGCTTTAAGGTGGTAGCATTTTGAGTACTCGCTGCTCTGAAACTTATGAAACCAAAACGGCGCTAATAAGTCTGTTTGGAATCCCACTATGGTACTTCTCCCAGTCCCCGCGAGTTGTCATCCAGGTGAGTGGACACCTACTCCCAGGGGCTGCACTTGGTCATATGCAGGCTCCCACCTCCGCCACCTGGTAGAGGAGGCCCTCAAGCACAGGCAAAGTGCTGGTTGTGCCCAATTTATTGATGCGTTTCCTTAGCTTTTTATCAAGGTATATAAACATAGGAAATATACAGATCATAAGTATATAGATCAGTGAAATTTCTTAAAATGATCACCTGTGAAACTAGCACCAGTATAGGAATCAGCTTTCCCAGCATCATGAAGCTTTCTGACACACCCAGTGGCATCTAGACTGGGGTTAGGGTTACCATGAGTGGGTCCTGCTTCAGCATGAGCTTCACATGGGTGGAACCACAGTGTCATCCTCACCTTGTTGGGTTTCTCTCTGTCATGTTTGTGAGATTATTCACCATGCTATGGGTAGTTATTTGTTCATGTTCATAGCTGGTTAGTCTTGTGTTGTGAGATTATGAGTTGTCTAACAGAGTGGGAGCGGGTAGAGATGAGCATTAGTCAGAGTCCTTTGGGAACCCTGCTCATCCTGGACCCCAGCTGTCCTTCTTTTGGTGCCAGTGTTGATTACTCTCCCTACACACTGCTGCTTTCCCACGACTTTTAATTTTACTCTTGATTTTACAAATTTGAAGGACAAACGGATGGAGAATTTAAATGGTCAGATGCATTTATTTTGCCTTAGTGCTAAACTGCTGCCTAATAATCTGGGCATTTTTTGAAGAAAATTAAAACACAATAGCACCTCCATAGTTGACTACGTCCCTACACTGGCCACTTCCTTAAGTTGACCTAATTTTTATAGACTGGACATGCACCCCATGTATATATTAATACAGTAGGACTAGTTCCTTATGTAGACCACCTCCATGTGTTCACCAGATTGTTATACTCTCTTAGGTGATTAACTTACAGAGGTTTTACTGTAATTCCTTTAATGTGAACATCCACGCGAGCTGTTTTTTACTTAAAAAACACAAGTACAGGCTGGGCGCAGTGGCTCATGCCTGTAATCCCAGCACTTTGGAAGTCTAAGGTGAGAGGATTGCTTGTGGCCAGGAGTTTGAGACCAGCCTGAGCAACAAAGTAAGACCCCATCTCTAGGCTTGGCACCTGTGGCTCAACGGGCTAAGGCACCAGCCACGTACACCTAGCTGGCAGGTTCGAATCCAGCCTGGGCCTGCCAAACAACAATGACGGCTGCAACCAAAAAATGGCCGGGCGTTGTGGCGGGCGCCTGTAGTCCCAGCTGCTTGGGAGGCAGAGGCAAGAGACTCGCTTGAGCCCAAGAATTGGAGGTTGCTGTGAGCTGTGATGCCATGGTACTCTATCCAGGGTGACAGCTTGAGGCTCTATCTCAAAAAAAAAAAAAAAGACCCCATCTCTATAAAAAATAAAATAGAAAAATTGGCCAGGCTTAGTGGTATTACCTGTAGTCCCAGCTATCCAGGAAGCTGAGGCAGGAAGATCTCTTGAAATTGAGGAGTCCAAAAGTTTGAGGCTGTAGTGAGCTATGATGGCAGCATCGCACTCTAGCCTGGGCAACAGAGTGAGACCCTATCTGAAAATAATAAATACCACAAGTCCAGTTTTAAAGAATTCATGAAGTAAGTTATTGATTAAGTATCAGCAAACCTAAAATTTAGGATCCTTTGCAGATGTCATGGTAATTGTCTTACGTCTGTGGTTGCTCTGGTTGAAGTACTAGACACGTGTAACTCTTTGGCTTCCCTGTGGTCATCGTTAGTAAGGATCAGGCCGTGGGCACCTACTTGGCAACCTCTGTAGAATTGTTCTTCCCTGAAGACAGTGGAATACCTGGTGCTGTGCCTCAGTGCACCATGCAGCTAGCTGCTTTTCTTTTGTACCAGTTTGTAGGTACCGCAGGTGTAGGTGGTCACGTGGCAAGGCCAACAGGACACCTCCTGTCCATAACGAAGTCCTCAAAGGCCTTGGTGTTCCTGACACACCCTAGATGCTGCACAAGTGCTCAGTGCTGTTGCTGTCGCACTTCTGAGAGCTGGTGATGGCGTAGTGAGTGCTCTAGGTGTGTTAGATGTACATAAGGAAGAGAGTGGGACAGTTCCAGAGTGGGAGAAGTAGAGTGGGAAACATTTAGTATAAAGAACTATTAAGATATAATGGGATTGGAATAACAAGTGATTGGCTGCTGGGAAGTAAAGAGAATTTTCAAAGACTGTAGAAACGGCAGATGTGAGGACCAGCTCCCACCCCAGAACTGAAGAGGAACACCTGGGAAGTGTCCCTTGCTTTGCCCAGGGGTGAGGTCCAGAGAGGACATGCCACAGCTTGCTGGACAGCAGGAAAGATTCTTGCTGCCTTGCTGGTAGATTCTGCCAGAAATCCATGAGAGGCATTCTGCTCCTCAGCTCCCAAGAGAGGCACCTCGGTGTTCCTCCTGCATCCTGCATTGACAAAGGTTACCCAGCTCCATTTTCACAAGGCAGGCTAACAGGATGGATTTGGCCCTAAGAGGCAATAAATAGATACCTGGTATTTCATAAAACTTAGGTATTAGAGATGATGACCTTTGAGATCTAAATTACAAATGCTTTTTCCTACTTTGTCTTCTGATTTTGCTTATGGTGACTTTTACTATGCAAAAATTCTTTCATTTTTATTTCTGTTTTGTCAGTCTTCTCACTTATTGCCTCTGTGTTTTAAGTGGTTAAGAGCTTGTTCAAACTCTCACTGTGGCATTTCATTTTGCCTTTCCCTAGCCCGACATGTACCCAGGTAACTGCTGGGCGTTCAAAGGTTCCCAGGGCTACCTGGTGGTGCGGCTCTCGATGGTGATCCACCCAACTGCTGTCACTCTGGAGCACATACCAAAGACGCTGTCACCAACTGGCAGCATCACCAGCGCCCCCAAGGATTTCGCAGTATATGTGAGTGTGTTTAGTTGAGCTTTTCCTCCCATCCCTTCCTAGGAATTCCCAAAGGCAAACATCATCACAGCATGCCACCCCGCTGCCCTCTAATACTCACTACATTTGCAGGAAGAGTAAATTATAAATAGTATATTAATTGATGTCCAATTTGTGTATATTGCTAAACTGAAGAAGCTAAATGTGCTTGGCTTTGAGAATTTTATTTATTTATTTAATTTTTTCTTTTTGTAGAGACAGAGTCTCACTTTATTGCCCTCGGTAGAGTGCTGTGGCATCACACAGCTCACAGCAACTTCCAACTCCTGGGCTTAGGCTATTCTCTTGCCTCAGCCTCCCGAATAGCTGGGACTACAGGCGCCTACCACAACGCCTGGCTATTTCTTTGTTGCGTTTGGGGCTGGGTTTGAACCTACCACGCTCGGTATATAGAGCTGGCGCCCTACCTACTGAGCCACAGGCACTGCACTGAGAATTTTATTGATCACTTTTTTTTGTAATTGTTGGGGATTCATTGAGGGTACAAGATACCAGGTTACACTGATTGCATTTGTTAGGTAAAGTCCCTCTTATACTTGTGTCTTACCCCCAAAAGGTATTCACACACCGAGACCCCACACCTCCTTCCCTTTTTCTGTTCTTCCCTTCTCCCACCCCCCTCCCTTCTTCCCTCTCTCTGCTCTTCCTTTCTCTCAACCCGCCCCTCTCCTCCTCTCTCTCTCTGTGCTCTCCCCTTCCCCCCACTCTCCTATTGATCACTTTTGTCTAGTCACCTATAGAGGATGTTCAGACAACTGTGTGATGTTGAAGCAGCTGAATGACAAATTATAAAGTAAATTGTTTTCTTATTCTTAGCATTTATAGAAACAAAGAAATTAAGAAGACCCATAATCCCACAATCTAGAGAAAGTTACCGGGCGGCTCCTGTGGCTCAGCAAGTAGGGTGCCGGCCCCATATGCTGAAGGTGGCGGGTTCAAGCCCGGCCTCGGCCGAACTGCAAAACAAAAAAATGGCCGGGCGCTGTGGCGGCCGCCTGTAGTCCCAGCTACTAGGGAGGCTGAGGCAAGAGAATCGCTTAAACCCAAGAGCTGGAGGTTGCTGTGAGCAGTGTGACGCCACGGCACTCTACCCAGGGCGATAAAGTGAGACTCTGTCTCTACAAAAAAAAAAA
>CAUYON010078198.1:0-49722 GCA_963573935.1 Arctocebus calabarensis | reverse complement strand
TTGGCGGGCCCGGGCTGGATTCGAACCCACCACCTTAGGTGTATGTGGCTGGTGCCTTAGCCCGCTGAGCCACAGGCGCTGAGCCTCTTTTACCTCTTTTAAGGCTTTGGTCAAATGTTACTTTTCTATTAGACCTATTCTGATTTCATCCTTTCAAATTGCAATCCCCTCCTCTGATACTCTTTAGTTCCTTCAGGCACATCTAACTTGCAGCCTGCCAGCCACATGAAGATTATTTGAGGCCTGTTTTGCTTATGTGTGGTATTGGAATCGTGAAAATTATGCACAGACTTTTTTTGCTCTTCAGCTTTCTTTGGTGTTTGTGTATTTAATGTGTGGCCCAAGACAACTCTTCTTCTTCCAATGTGCAGCAGCAAAAAAAAAAAAAAAAAGAAAAGAAAAGAAAAAGAAAAAAAGATTGAATGACCTAGCACTCTAATTTATTATTTTTCCCATTGTATTTAATCACCTCTTAACATACTATGCAAGTGTCTTATTTTTTATGTTTGTATCTCTCCTCTAGATTTCACAAAGCCAGATGTTTTTCCTTATTTAGCAATGTCCCCAGGTCCTAGAAGAGTGCTTGGAATATAGATGTTCAATAAATATTTGTTTAGTTAAGTAAATGCATTGTCTACACACAAAACAGCTTGACCATTTCTAGAGCACATGGTTCCACCAAAGTTACTCCAAATGCGTGAGGTTCTTGCCAATAAAATATACGCTTGACTAGGATGCTCCAAAGCAAAACTAGAAAAATCCAAGTCTGAGAAAATGAGTCTTACTGAAGCAAATGTTCTCAAACTAGTAACACAGCATCCGACGTATTTTTTTTAATGAGCACACATATGATATTTCTTTGACTTTATTACCTTCATTCTTGCACTGGCAAGAAAATTGCTACACAAGAAGCACTGCGGGTTTTATGCATTCAGCAGTGAAAGGAAATTTCATTGTACTATGCTTTCAGTTCATGCACCTCTGGATCTTGGGTGTCAAACTGACACTATTAGCTAAGGTTTCCGGTTCCAGAAAGTTTTATGTTTAGCAGTATGAAGTATAAAAAGAAATTTCCTATGTTATTTGACCTGTAGGTGTGCTGCTTTTGGAAGAGAGTGGTAACATCTAGGGCAGCAGTTCTCAACCTGTGGGTTGTGACACACAGGAACTATATTAAAGGCCATGGCATTAGGGAAGGTTGAGAACCACTGATCTAGGGGAATGACACCAGTCTACTAGTCTACTTTTCTTGAATAATTTTGGCCCTTGCAAATATCCTTCAGCATATAGTTTGTATTTTGAGCACACATTACAATAGTCCCCCCTTATCCTCGGGTATGAATTTCCTAGACCCCCAGTGGGTGCTGAAAGGTATAAACAATTGCATCCAGAGACAAAATGAAAGCAGAAGAGAAGTTTAGGTCAGCTTTATTGAAAGTGGAGAGTGACCTGCCTGGGCAGTACAAAGATAGTATCCCCATTGAGCGTGCCTGGGGGCTAGTTTTTATACTGGGCATAGGGGGAGAGAGATTCCACAGGTTGCAAGAAGGCTTTGGTGGGCTGGGGTCTTCTGGCAGAACTCTTGGGGTGGGGCCAGGTAGGCCTTTTGTTCTGGGAGGGGAGGTAGGGGGTTTAGGCACCTAATAGGTGCCTGAAACTGTGGATAGTATTGAGCCCTACATACAGGATGCCGTAAAATTCATGTGCATTTTAAAATAACTTGTAATTTTAAATTGCACATAGACTTTATAGCCACCCTGTCTACAATGATATTTGTTCCTATGCGTACATATCTATTAAGTTGAATTTCCAAATTACCCATCGTAAAAGATTAATAACAATAACTAATAATAAAGTAGAATGATTATAATATTCAAAACGATACACAATTTAAAATTTATAAATTGTTTATTTCTAGAACTTTCCATGTACTATTTTTAGACTGTTGTTGAGGAAGGATTATTGAAAGAGAATCTGTGTAAGAGGAGACTGCTGTATGTATAATACATAAGGCAGTATAGATTTAGAGCTTTGTAGACCAACATCCATATCTAAAAGAATAATAATTTCAATAAATTTGTCAACAAATCAGGATATACCCTCTGGTGCACAAACCAATTATTCCTCTTGACTAAAAATATTTTTTCTTCTTGCCTATGATACTTCCTTTCCCCAGAAAAAGATCAGAGCTTCATGGAGAGCCAGGCTGCCTCACATGCGTTTGGAAAGCTGAGAAAAGCCCTATGTGTTGACAAGTTTTGCTACATTACAGCTTCCAGCACCGTCTGTCTCAGCAAACAAAGGCTCTGGATGGGAGCCAGGAAGCCACCCCTCCCGCCACCCCATTGAAGCTTCAGACCGGCTCACAAGTTCTTGCGCATGAAAGATTCCAGTCTGCGGAAGGGATTATTAACTGGAGAAAACAAATTACTTTCTCTCTGTGGGTCATTGTTTAACATTCAAAACGGGGGTTCCAATGGATCTACTGGGAGATCAGGGTCCCATCTGTTCTCTGCACGGCAACTGTGATGTGTTGAGACACACACACAGCATATCCGTGATTCTGAACGGTGCAGCAGCTGTTCCTCCCGCACCGGGCGGGGAAGGAGCCCGGGTGCTTGCGGGAAGCACAGCGTTGAATGAGCAGCGAGCTGCTTTCAGTAAGCTGGAAGAGGGCTCTTAGAAACCAGGGGAAAACGACATTCGTACTTTTGGAAGAAAAACTGCTAAAGATGCCTGTCTAAAATTGCTCTACTTTTGAGTCATTTTAAAAGCATGTCATAAATGAGGCATTATTTAATTGCATTATTAAAGGCATTGTTTAATGGGTACAGAGTTGCAGTGTCCGGAAATGAAAAAAATGTTCTGGAGATGGATGATAGCGATGATTGCACAACGATGTTAATGCACTTAGTGCCCCTGAATGATACACTTAAAAATGGTTAATACAGACGATTTTATATGTGTATTTCACCGTAATTTTTTTTTTTTTTAGAGACAGAGTCTCACTTTGTCACCCTTGGTAGAGTGCCTTGGCCTCACAGCCTACAGCAACCTCCAGCTCCTGGGCTTAGGCAATTCTCCTATCTCAGCCTCCCGAGCAACTGGAACTACAGACGCCCGCCACAACACCCTATTTTTTTTGTTGCGGGGCGGGTTTGAACCCGCCACCCTCGGTATATGGGGCCGGCGCCCTACCCACTGAGCCACGGGCGCCGCCCACCAAAAGCTTGTCAGGGGTGCCTTCTTTATGTAAGTAGGATCTGACGGTATCAGAAAGTACCATAATGAAATAAATTACTGAGAGATTGAAGGACAGTGGAGTGTGTGTGTGTGTGTTTGTCTTGTCTTTTTTTTTTTTTTTTTCTTTTTCTCTAGAGACAGGGTCTTGCTTCGTAGCCCAGGCTGGAGTGCAATGGCTTGATAATAGCTCACCACAGCCTCCAATTGTTGGGCTCAAGGAATCTTCCTGCCTTACCTCTCTAGTGGCTGGGATTAACAGTGTGTACCACCACACATGGCTAATCTACATTTTTTTTAGAGACAAGGTCTTGCTATGGAGAGATTGTAATAATCTGAAGCTAATTCCTTAGATGGTTACAAACTAGTTGAGCAGCATTGGAAACGTGTCTGAATATCAGCTACCAAAATTCTTAAAGACAATCACTTGAAATAGAGTGGATCTAACACATTAAGTACAAAGTGTTGATTTTCTTTTGTCTAAAAGCATATTTTTATAAATAAATTTTATTATTTGATATTTTAATGTATTACTGATATTTTAGTCACACAAGAAGGGGGTGTTCTTGGAAATGAAGAAGACTTCGACCTTTATTTAGCAGCACTCTGGAAGATAATTTAATTGCCAGAAATAAGAAAGATTTATTGGAACACTGAACTGTGCCACAAAAGAAACTGATGGTGTTTCTTTCTCTGTTAATTGTTCAGAAATGGTGCGGAGCTGCTTTTCTGGGATGTAGTAGGATGGGGGAGGGAGGACTGAATGACTTTTAATCTATTCATGGGGGACTCAGTAGGCTAGGAAATGTACAACTGATAGCATTTTTTCACTAAACTGGACAGTTATGTGTTGATTTATTTACTACAGTATCATTTGGCTATAAAATCTCTATAAACTGCAGATCAACTCAATGTTTACAAAGAATTCTGACACCATTATATTATATAAATGTTAATAAAATTGCAATGGCTCATAAAACCGTGGGGACTTTGTTGAGACTTGTCTTTTTTATCTTGCAGATACTGTAGTCTCTGCTTATCTGGGGGAGGGACATGTTCCAAGACCCTCAATGGATGCCTGAATTATGGATAGTACTGAGCCCTATATATACTACATACACTATGTTTTTTCCTATGTATACATATGTATAGTAAATTTTAATTTATATAAATTAGTCACAGTAAGAGATTAACAACAATAACTAATAATAAAACAGGACAATTTATAACAATATACTTTAATGAAAGTTAATGGAAATGTAGTCTTTCTCAATATTTCTTATTGTACCGCGCTTACCCTTCTTCATGTGATAATACAAGATGATAAAATGTTTACATGATAAGATGAAGTGAGGGGAATGACATAGGCTACTATGAACCTTCTGCAGGTGATCCTGGATCATCAAGCCACAACAACCAGGAAGGTTGGATGCAGGAACAGATGATGCTGTTGGTTCGAAATCCCCAGATTTTTTTTCCCCAAAAATCTTTTTGGAAGAACATTGTAAGCAGAAGCTGTTGTCTCTTTCTTTTTAACTCATCAAAGTGTTGCTAGAGAGGTGATCATACTGGTGATGATAATGCCGCATTTCATCTGAGGTTGTATTCCATAATTTAGTCCTTTAATATCAGTGCAATGTGAAACAGGCAAATTTCAGTAACATCTACATTGCTAGTTCTGTATCTTTTTCTTCATTGTCCTCTTCCTCTGTAGATAACAAATTCTTCTGATTTCTCATTTGTTAATACTTTTTTTTTTTTGAGGCAGAGCCTCAAGCTGTCACCCTGGGTATAGTGCTGTGGCATCATAGCTCACAGCAACCTCCAATTCCTGGGCTCCAGCAAGTCTCCTGCCTCTGCCTCCCAAGTAGCTGGGACTACAGGCACCCAGCACAACGCCTGACCATTTTTTTGTTGTATCCATCATTGTTGTTTTTGTGGGCCCCGGGGCTGGATTCGAACCCGCCAGCTTAGGTGTACGTGACTGGCGCCTTAGCCCATTGAGCCACTGGCGCCGAGCCTCGTTTGTTAATACTTTTGATAGCTTTCAATACATTCGTCCATTTCTTCACCAAGCACGTTGGCAAGTCCTCCACCAATTTGTCTTTCTATGTGAATGATTGTCCTAACTTCTCCATCCCTCCCACATAAAGCCTTTAAAATCATTCACAACTTCACTTCGTAAGTTCTTCCAGCAGGCATTCACAGTTTCTGGTTTTAATTTATCAATTGCAGTTTAGAAAACTGTTACTGCATCGGCAATAATGACTAGTTTCTAGTGTAGTTTAGCACTACACTATGTCCACATTAGGGTATGAATTGCTGGTAGAATCTGATCAAATCCCAGGCAGGTATATGTGGTCTTGGCAAACTGAATCATGACCTGGTTGAGGGGTTAAAGCAATGGGGTTGTATTTGGAGGTAAAATTACAACCTTCAACATTTTCATTTTCTCGGAGGACAGATTCAGGATGGCTGAGTGCATGGTTTATTATTAATAGGTCTTTAAATTCTAATTCTTCCTTTTCAAAGTATTTTTTTAACTTCTGGGATGAAGCATTGATGGAATCATTCCATAAGCAGGATGGTTATCACCTATTCATTCTGATTATGCTGCCAGAACACAGGCAAATGATTTTTGTTTTCATTTTTGAGAATAAGTGAGTTCTTTGTTCTCTCTACTATGCCTGGCTTTATCATCTGCCCTGCAATGTTGTCACATAGTACCAGAGTTAATGTTTTGTTCCATGTTTTATGCTCTGGTGCCTCCTTTGCACTTTTATAAATATAGATTCTAGTGGGTGTCGTCTTTCAGAAACCTCGAAAACTTACTTTAGCTGGTATCATTTCTCTTTAATCACTTCTTCAACCTTGCTGGAAATGTGGCAAAGCTGTTTTATCAGTGGACACACTTCTCTAGTAATTTTTGTATTTTTCAGTCCAAAACTATTCCTGTGCCAGTGCAACCACCCCTAAATTGCAATAAATGGCTTGATATCACTTGCCACTCATTTCAGGGGACCCCCTCCAGCTGAAATCTTTATATAGACTCACTGCTTTCTGATGCAATACACTGCATCAGTTAGAAAACATTTCTGTTTATGTCTTTCACCCACAAACATAATGCCTTTTCCATTTTAAGTAAGCACTTATCATGCACTGGGACTATAACTTTTGCAGTTTGTGATACAATGGCAAAACTAGCACACATTTCTTTTTCCTTCTCCACAATTTAAGGAATAGAAGATTTGTTCCTACTGTAGATCTTAGAGACCTTACGATAAGATCGCTTTTCTTTCCTTAGAAAGTTGGAAGCTTTCAACCTTTTCATTTAAAGGAAGCACTTTACATCTTTTCTTTGGAATGTTTGAATTGCCAGCATCACTCCTCTTGTGTTTTATGAACATTACGAAGTAAAATCAGGGTGATGGGAACACAAGGGATAGCTCATTACTCTATGCAGAATCATGTGCAATTGAAAATTTATAAATTATTTCTGAAATTTTCCATTTAATATTTTTGGACCATTGTTGACTGTGGGCAACTGAAACTGTGGAAATATGAAACTGCATTTAAGGGGGTATTGCTGTAAATAGCATCTGTACAGGGAAATTTCCTGTTCCTGCTAAGGATAATGCTACTCAAATAAATGGTGGCAGGAAATGGATTGTCAAATCCTGCAGAGTCCATCCCAACTCAGTGCAAATCACCACTCATCTGTCACCAATGCCATTGTTATCTTATTGAATAGGAGCCAAGTGGCAGGGCTAGATTTTTGTTCTGTCTTTGTTCTATAAGAGTTTCCTAAACTTTATTCATACAAATATCACTTTCATGATATTTTTTTGCCTATCCACATAATTCCTATACTATTATTTTTCTTTAAATAGATTCAATTTTTATTACTTAAATATATTTATTCAAATTTATTCAAAACACGTAGCTATAAATTTATGAAATAGTAGTTTTGATAGACTGGTTATATATATTTCTTATACATGGGTATTATTACCAAATTAAAAAAAGTTCTTGTACTTGCCACTTGAAGTACCTGGCAGCAGGTGTAAAGCAATTTGAGAAACACTGGTTGAGGTTTCTATCAAACCTTCTGATTTCTACTAAGCCATTTAACCTATCATAATAGGCAAATATTTTCTATTTTATAAAAGCACAAATGACACAAAACAATGAGTCCAGAAAGTATCCCAGAGATAAACACCAGAGTTTGTAAAAGATCTGCTAATTTAAAAAATAACACCATTCATTTCAGTGGTACTTATACATTACCAATTATTTCCACAAATATAATTTCAGTTAAGCATGACAGCTACCCTAACAGATTAGCAGATGTCTTAGTCTGTGCTGCTATAACAGAATACCTGAGACTGGGTAATTTATAAAGAACAGATATTTATTTCTCACAGGTCTGGAAGCTGTTAAGTCCAAGATCAAGTTGCTAGTAGATTCATTTGTCTGGTGAGGGCAAATGAGGGGAAGAATGCTGTATGCTTACATGGTAGAAGGCAAAGAGTGAGTTGATTCCTGTGTAAAACCTCTTAATCTCATTCACAAGGGTAAAGCCCTCCTTGCCCAACTAGCTCTTAAAGGCTCCCATCTCTTAATCTTATCTCACTTGCCATTAAGTTCCAACCCATGAATTTTGGAGAGGTCACATGTAAGCCACACTAGCAGGCCATTGATTGTTAACTTTATGTTACATATGAGGAAATTGAGGCTCACAGAAGTTATGTAACCATTCCGTGGCTTGTACAGGCAGCAAGCAGCAGAGGCAGCTCATTGCCTGGTCTTCCCACTAGACTACACCATGCTATACCCTAGAATTTGGAAAGGTTATTTACATCCCCAGTTAGTAAGTTGGGAACTATAGCTCCCTTAGAATTGTTACATATGATAAGTATTGATTCTGGTAGACACACAGTAAACTGACATATGTATAGTGTGGCTTTTCTGAGCTCTTCCAAGCTCTTTTTATTTAATGAATCTATCTTGACTGACCGTCTATTGCAGTTGCCAGTAAAATAGCTTTGTATGTGTCTCCCCTTTCTTTTTCTTCCCTGATGTAGTCTTCCAAGAATAGATTGAAAGATTTTAGAAATGGGAAGTAAAAAGGCAGAATTCAGTGTACAAGTACAGGTATATCCTCAGAGAGTCCTAGAATGCACTGCATTCATTGAAAAAGAATCCTGTTACCATAAACACCAAATACTCTGTAGTACTTCTCAAGGAGAAAAATACTATGTTGCTGGCCCAGAGGTTGAGTCTAATTACTTTACTATGTATAGGATAGGAATTTCAGCCATTTTTATATCCTGGCATCACTTTATAGTCTATACCTTTGTAAACTGACCAGTAACAAACTGGTCAACATACAGAGGTAGTCAAATAAGGAACTAGCTCTACTGTACTGATATGTACATGTAGTGCATGTCCTGTCTATAAAAATTAGTTCACCTTAAGGAGGTGGTCAATGTACAGAGGTGGTCAACTACGGAGGTTCTACTGTATTTGAAAAGGAGACATATTAGGACTAAATGTAGTAAATAGACAGTGAAGGCTATGGGAGATCTCCTTTTTGAATGTAATTCCATTATTGTTTAAATTATACATCTAACCACAAGCAAGCTTCTTATTGCTATCTCAGGATCTAAGCAAATAATAATTAAAACTCCCTTAAATAGGTTTCAATTGGTGTTTTAATATTTAAAATGTGTCAATTGTTTTAGTTGATTTACAAGATCCTGTCTACCTCCAACATTCTGGAAATCTATGAATGATTATTAGTTTATTGAGTCATCTAAAATTTTCAGAATATATCCTCTGTTGTAGAGAAATTTCAGTAATGTTCTTCTAAGTAACATTACATTTACTGTACAAATCATTAAAAAAACATTTAGATGTTGTCAAAGTGGTTTCTGTGATAAATGTACAGAAAAAACAATGCAATACTTTATTACTATGATAGCTGGCAAAGATTCTTCGTTGGATTAAACTTTAGTCAGGCTTATACCTTCTCATAGGCTTATCTTTGCACTTCCATATAAAATTCAGTTTTAGCAAGAACCCTAAGTCGGTTTAGCAAGAGCCCTTCACCCTCAATTTCTAATCAGGTTTCTCATCCTCTACAATCTTCCAGGTGATGTCTGATCATCCTGACCTGTCTTCAGCAAGAATCCTGTTAGGTTAGTTTAACCACAATCCCTCTTACCCCTAATATTATCTCTTAATAATTTTCCATCCATTGACCCTCATCCAACTCTTGACTATAAAATTCCACTTGCCCACACCGCATTCAAATTGAGTCCAATCTCTTTCCTTTACCGCAAAATTTCATTGCAGTGGTTCCTATCCCTATAGCAATGGTCCTGAATAAAGTCTGCCTTGCCATGCTTTAATAAGTATCATCAAATAATTTTAACATACTTAGATGTCCCCAACATTTATTATTTAAGAAGGGGGTCTTATAAAGAGAAAGAAGTAGAAAATTCCATAGTTTCTCAGGCTGTTGATAGCCAAAGGCAGCATAAATGTAAATTTTAATACTCTTCTCCTATTATCTCCTGCCAAGGAACAGAATACCACACAATATCAATCTCAGATACAGCAAGACCTTGGCTAGTTGCTGGTAGAATAGTCAGAAAATATCAACAAAAGGATATAGCTGTGCGAAGCTGGAGACACAATGATCTCATTCAAGGCACTATGACTGGCTGGCTTGTAGTACAGAAGGAAACAGAAGATGTCTTCAAATGTTTAGTATAATAATCATGTCCTTAAATAAATGATTCTAAAACATAAAATACCAAAGACACCCCCCCACCTGGCTCTGTTTAGTAATTAGCAGCAGATCTACACTCTACTGAGAAAAAAAAGATTTTAAGTGATGATTTTTTTCCCCCCAAACCCCATCTGTTTTGTAGTTATCTGAAAGCTTCCCAAGCAGCAAGGACTTGAAAGACCAATATCCCAGAGAAAAAAACAAGGTCAACGAAATGAGTTCAACATTCTCCAAGTTGTTCACCATCTTGAGGTATTTGCCGTTTCAGTTTAAAGACTAAGCAGAGAACAGCTGCCAAGCAGCAGAGAAACCGATAGATCTCACTGGGTTGGTAAGACAATAATTGGATTTAAGGGCTACCTAAGCAGCCAGGGCTTTGAGGTCCAAATTTTGTAAAGAAAAGAGAGGTACAGAAAAGTGGGGCTATCATGTGGCAATATTCTTTTGAGGTATTTGTGAAAGTGTTAACTTGCACAGAGCAAGAGGCCAAAAGGAGTTTTCAGCAATCTCACCAGCTAAAGAGACAAAAATTGAAGTTTAGGACCTATTAAGGAGGAGAGCCCCTAAGTGTAGAAGAGAAGCAGAGGTAGATCAGCAAAAGAGAACTGCAACATGACCTCAGGTTAGCTTAGTTCTGATTAGACTGAGGTGACCTGCTCTGCTCTAGTTGTCTATTTGAGAATAGGTGGAATACTCTAGAGGAAACACCATCACTCCAATATTCAATAGAATTTACCAGGTATTTCAAGAAACAGGACCAAGGGGGATAGGAGAACAAACAATTGAAACAGAGCCATGGGTGACATACGTATGGATTTATCACACAAGGACCATTAAGTAACTATAATTAAAAACTTAGTAATATAAGTAGTCAATAATATGTTCAAGAAAATAGATGATAAGATGGAGAATTTCCTCAGAGAACAACAACAACAAAAAAGTAAGGGGGAGGACTATGGAGACTTCAGAATGGTAAAGAATATTAGATAAGACCTCTGAAAATCTGCTCCTCCATAAAACCAATGTGAACACGGGCAAAAACTATCACAATTAATTTTTTCAGGACTCTGGAAATTAACTAAAGATTTTCAATAATCAAGAGAGTTTATCCAAGAAAAATGACTGAAAGCAGTGACCTTCCTACTTAATTCCATCCCCATCTCTCTTACTCACTGAGCAGAGACTTGAAAGCTAAGAGCTCTATAACTAAGGCATCAGTAAAAGTTGTATCCTAGTGGCTCTTTGGAGCTCCCTAAAAGCTCCAGCCCTGGCAAATTGGCATTATTTAACCTGTCTGCCAGCTCACTGAGAAAGCTCCATTCTCAGGGCTTTTCTTTATTTAACTGCCTGCTAAATAAGGTAAATCTTACTCTGCAAGAACAGACTTGTCCTCACAGGACTTGTCAAAAATAATCAGTTAAATGATTATTTAATAATGCAATTTCCTGAGGCAGCATTAACAACCGAAGTTAACAAAAATCAACCAAAAATTTAAAAGAAAAAATTGGGGAATGGGAGCTTTGCAAAGCTCCAACTTATTTCTAAACATCTGAAAGGCCACATCCATAGGCAGAGCTATACAACATACCCCAAACTGAGAAAATCCTAATCTACCATCCTGGCTGACCTTAAGGCGCTGCAGGAACTGGAAATGAAGGCCAAGGCAAAGTTGTAAGCTGCCTGCTGGATCGTAGAAGACATGTCCCAACACAAACGCAGAGCCCATTAGCAAGTGCTGGGAGATGTATTTGAGGCATTTAAGGGACGTCTCTGTTCATTAATTAGTAAACTGTTAAGCTAACAGAGCACATCCATACATAACAAATAATACAGACTCTACAGAAATAGTCCAGAAAAGTCACTAAAGAAACACACAGCAACAATGACAACAATAACAAAACAATAAACAGTAACAACACGCTGTGAAATTTTATTATGTGTTTTTATTAGTTAAGTTTTAAAATGGACATTTAAATTCAAAATGTCCTTTTTTTTTTTTTTTGAGATGGAGTCTCAAGCTGTCTCCTGGGTAGAGTGTTATGGGGTCATAGCTCACCGCAACCTCCAATTCAGGCTCAAGTAATCCTCTTGCCTCAGTTTTTCTATTTTTAGTAGAGTCAGGGTCTCACTCTTGCTCAAGCTGCTCTCGAACTCCTGAGCTCAAGCAATCTACCAGCTTTGGCATCCCAGAGTGCTAGGATTACAAGGTACTGTGCCTGGCCTGTGTCCCTCATTTTTCAACTAAAATTATCACACACACAAAGAGACGTGAAACTACAACCCCTATACAGGATAAAAAGCAATCAGTAGGAACTGTTCCTGAGAAAGTCAAAACATTGAACTTAACATGCAAAGTCTTTAATTTAACTATTCTAAAACATGTTTAGGAATTAGTAAAAGCCATGTCTAAATAATGAAGGGAAAGTATGAGAATTATGTCTTGTTCAATAGAGAGTAGCATTAGAAATACTAGAAATTTTAAGAAGAATCAAGTAGAAATTGTGGGTTTGAAAAGCACAATAACTGAAGTAAAAATTCTGGAGAGATGCTTGGCAGCAGATTGGAACTGGTGGAAGAGAGAATCAGTAAACTTAAAGGCAGGACAACTGAGATTATCCAGTCTGAGGAACAGAAAGGAAAAAGAATGACGAAGACTGAATAGACTCAAAGACCTGTGGGACACCATCAAGGGGACTAACATATGCATAATATGAGTCCCAGAAGAAAGAAGAGAGACAATTGGAAAGAACATTTGAAAAAATAATAGATAAAAACTTCCAAACTTGAATCAAAAATGTTAATCTATGTGTTCAAGAAAGTTGAAGAACTCCAACTGGGATAACTTTGAGGTAATAACTCATATATATATGAAGAAATAAGAAGCATCAATAAAGGCAACTATATAGACATATAAATGGCAGACTGGGCATGGTGGCTCATGCCTGTAATCCTAGCACTTTGGAAGGCTGAGGCAGGAGAATTGCTTGAGGATAAGAGTTCAAGACTAGCCTGAGCAACAGCAAGATACTGCCTCTACATAAAACCAAAAAATTTAGCAGGGTGTGGTGATGTGCATCTGTAGTCTTAGTTCCTTGGAAAGCTGAGGTAGGAGGATTGCTTAAGCCTAGGGGTTTGAGGTCACTGTGAGCTCTGATGACACTACCATACTGTAGCATGGGCCACACAGTGAGACCCTGTGTCTGAAAGAACAAAACAAAACAAAAATAGCAGAGTAAGTATATTTTTATTTTTTTCATCTGATTTAAAAGATAACTAATTATAGATGGGGTGGTGGCTCATATCTGTAATCCTAGCACTTTGGAAGGCTGAGGCAGGAGGATTGCTTGAGGCTAGGAGATGGAGACCAACCTGAGCAAGAGCAAGACCCTATCACCATAAAAATAAAAAGAAAAAAAAAAAGAAAAATTAGCCAGGCATGTTGGTGAGTCTGTAGTCCCAACTACTCAGAGGCTGAGGCAGGAGAATCATTTGAGCCCAGAAGTCTGAGGTTGCAGTGAGCAATGATGGTACCACTGTATTCTAGCTAGGCAACAGAGTGAAGCTCTTTCTCAAAAAAAGAAAAAAAAAATAGACAACTAATTGCACAAAGCAATAATTTAAAAAATTGATAGACTTACAATGCACAAAGACGCTACATGTATGAAAATAATATTACAAAGGAGGAAAGAGAATGAAGCAAAATTTTTATACATTACAAAATTAAGTTAATATTAATATTAATGAGATTTTTTAAGTTAAGATGTTAATTGTAATTCCACTAATAAAATAACTTTAAAGAATATAGTAAAATAAATAAAAGGATTAAGATAGTATAGTAGGATGTATCTATTTAACATAAAAGGTTCCACCATTGTTATGGAGGAAAAAAATGAACCAAAAAAGACATAATTATACAAAGAAAATAAATAGCAAAATGCAAACATAAATTCTACTTTATCAGTAATTAGGTTAACTATAAATGGATTTGACATTCTAGTCAAATAGTAGAGGTGGGTAGAATGGAACGAAAAATGATCCAGCTACATGCTGTCTCCAAGACACACACTTTAGATTCAAATTCACAAATAGGTGGAAAGTGAAAGGCTGGATTAAGAGATACCATTTATGCAATTCTAAGAAAAGAACTGGAGTGGCTGCAATAACATCACACAAAATAGATATGAGATACTGCCTCATACCAGTTGGATGGCTTTAACAAAAAAGAGAAAATAAGTATTGGCAAGCCTATGGAGAAATATGGACTCCTAATACACTGAGAGGATGTAAATGGTGTAGCCATTCTGTAAAATAGTATGGCAATCATTAGCTAGTTAAATATAGAGTTACCATAGACTCAATAGTTCCAGTCCTTCATTTATACCCTAAAGAAATGAAAACATATGTCCACACAAAAACTTATATACAAACAGCATGGCATCTTTATTTGTAATAGCCAAAAAGTGGAAATAACCCAAATGCTCAGCAGTTGATAGATCGGTAAACTTGAAAGCCCTATACTAAGTGAAAGAAGCCAGAGACAAAAGACCACATCTTGTCTGATTCCATTTATATGACAGGTCCAAAATGGGCACATCCATGTAGACAGAAAGCAAATCAGTAGTTGTCTAGGGATGGGGGCAGAGAGGGAAGAGATGGGAGAGGGAAAGGGAATGACTGCTAATGTGTATGGAGTTTCTTTTGAGGTGACAAAAATGTTCTAGAATTAGATAGTGGTAATCACACGCACAACGTTGTATGTATATTAAAAACCACTGAATTATATATTTAAAAGAGTGAATTATATGGTATATGAATTCTATGTCAATAATGCTATTATTTTATAAAAAGAAATTCTAGGGCTCGGCACCTGTGGCTCAATGGGCTAAGGCGCCAGCCACATACACCTGAGCTGGCGGGTTCGAATCCAGCCCGGGACCACCAAACAACAATGTCAGCTGCAACCAAATAATGGCCAGGTGTTGTGGTGGGCGCCTGTAGTCCCAGTTACTTGGAAGGTGGAGGCAAGAGACTCACTTGAGCCCAAGAATTGGAGGTTGCTGTGAGCTGTGATGCCATAGCACTCTATCCAGGGTGACAGCTTGAGGCTCTGTCTGAAAAAAAAAAAAAAAGAAAAAGAAATTCTAGAATTAAAAAATTGAATTATTGGGCGGCACCTGTGGCTCAAGGAGTAGGATCCCATATGCCAAGGATGGTGGGTTCAAACCCAGCCCTGACCAAAAAACTGCATTAAAAAAAAAAAACTGAATTATTGAGATTAAAAAATCAATCAGTAGATTTTGTAGCATACTGGACACAGCTGAGAGAAGGATTAATAAACTTAAAAATAGGCCAATAGAAAAATATCAAAACTGAAGAACTGAGAATAAAAAGAAAGGAAATATTTTTTAAGGAATACAAAAAATACAGAGTATATGGTGAAAATTTGTAATGTACATGTAACTGGAGTCTTAGAAAGATAGAAGAGAGAATGGAGTAGGAGCGATATTTGACAAGATAAAGATCAGGAAGTTTTAAAAACAGATGAAAGACCTCAACCCAAAGATCAAAGAAATTTAATGAACTTCAAGCAGAGAATTCTACACACATGTATATCATATTGAAATGCTGAAAATCAAACATGAGAACGAAATATTAAAATAGTACACTGTCACAGGAATAACTGTAGGACTTCTGACTTCTCAACAGAAGTGATGGAAGTCAGAATTCAATTAAATGGCATTTTTAAATGGCTGATAAGAAAATAATTGTCAATCTAGAATTCTTTCCCCAGCAAAACTGACCTTCAAACGTAAAGGAAAAATAAAGATATTCCCGGACAAAGACTGAGAGAATTCATCATTAGCTGACTTGGACCAAAAACAAAATAAAATAAAAACAAAAAACTAGATGAAGAAAATAATTCCAGCAAAGGAAAAATACTCCCTACAAAAAAAAATTCAAGAGAGAAATATTGAAAGTCTGAAGGAATAAATATTAATGGAATGGGGAAATATATTCATAAAGACTGGGCTTGGTGGTTTACACCTGCAATCTCAACACTTTGGGAGGTCAGGGTAGGAGGATCACTTAAGACTAGGAGTTTGAGGTTAGGGTTAGCTAGGGTTATACCACTGAACTCCAGCCTGGGCAATAGAGTGCAACTCTGTCTCTACAAAAAGGAAAAAAAGCAATAAAGAAATATGTGAACAAATATGGAAGAAAAACCTAGTAATAATATCTTTTAGGATTTAAAAATATATAGAAATAAATTATAAGACAAACCCCAGAGTAATCATTAAAAGAATAAGACCATCGAGGAAATATAAAAAATAAAGATACACCAAAAACAACTAGATTTTAGACTCCACTTTCTTAGAAACGTAGCTGACAATACATTACATGCCAGCCAAGTATACTCACTCATGGTTCTCCAAAGCTGTCACACCACTTAATAGCTCAATACGTCATCCCTGCTAGTCTCTCATTCTGAAATTCTTCCTCACTTTTTACCATTCTTGATAAACTTATACTCTCCACTTCCAAGGAGAGCTCTCTGTTTCTTTCTATGTTGTTTCATCATCTCTAAAACTTTACTCTTATTATTTGCTGTAATTCTGGGGCAATTATCTGATGAATAATGCATAATCAGGACTGAGGAACTCCTGGGAACCCTGCAGTATATAACATTTATGATTGTTCCCACTTCTAAGATATTTGATTCTCATTTACATGTAGTTTCTGACCCTGGCGGTTTTAACACATAAATGATGTTTGCAAGGAGCCTTCATTTGCTTATGTATTAATATTTGAATGGGTAACTGCTATGATTTGAATTTGTAGCCCAAAGTTCATGTGTTGGAAACTTAATCCCCAATGTAGCAGTGCTGGGAGGTGAGGCCTAAGGAGAGGTGTTTGGGTTATGAAGGCACTGTCCTCAGGAATGGATTAGTGCTGTTATCATGGGAGTGGGTTCCTTATTAGAGGATGGATTTGGCCCCTCTTGTTCTTTCTTTTACCGTCTCTTTGTCCTTCCACCAGGGCATAATGCAGCAAGAAGACTCTTGCTAGATGCCAGGGCCTCAATCCTGGTCTTTCTAGCCTCCAGAGTTGTGAAGTCATAAATTTCTGTCCTTTACAAATTACTCAGTCTCAGGTATTCTGTTATAGCAGCACAAAATAGACTGAGATAGTAGCCTTGCCACAGTGTGATCGAGTCAATACATCAGCCACATCAGCTTGCTGCTTTAGAGACCAGGACAAGAGGAAGCCACTCTTTGGTGGTGTTTAGTGTACACAACAGGTTTTTGGGATGGAGCCCTGGAGTTATACTTACAACTCCGTTACAAAGACACGTAGATGCTTTCTGTTAAATGCATTTCTAGGAATGTCCAAAAATACCATTCATTGATTTGAACATAGCCTTTTCAGGAGAAGATAACTCCCCTTTGGTGTGAATTACTCTCCTTTGGTATGTGGTAACTGCTTTTAACGTATAAGTTGTCACAGCCATTCTAGGTCATGTGTGGTCCCTTAGTGCCATTGGATTGGGAAACTCTGGTAAGGCAGTGTGGAAGAATATGGCCATTAGAGCCAGTCAAATCTCAATTCAGCCTCCCCTCTGCCAGTTACTACCGTGTGGCCCATAACTTCTCTGAGCCTCAGTTTCCTCCTCTGAAAAATGGGAACTTTCTATTATTTTGTAGGTTGTAGTAAGGACATAAGGGCTCCCAGCACAGTGCCTGCACACAGTGAGTGTTCAGTGCAGAAGTCCTCTCTTATCTGCAGTTGCGTTTCCATGGTTTCAGTTACCTGCAGTCAACTGCAGTCCAAAAATATTAAATGGAAAATTCAGAAATGAACAATCTATACGTTTTAAAGTGCATGCTAGTCTGAGTAGCATGACTGAATCTCACACTATCCTGCAGTCCTGAGCCGAACATGAATCATTCCTTTGTCCAGCATATGTAGGCTGTGTTCTCAGCCCATGAGGCACTTGGTGGCTGTCTCAGTTATCAGACTGACTGTCACGGTATTTCAGCACTCATGTTCAAGTAAGCCTTATTTTACTTAATAATGGCCCCAAGGAACACAAGTAGTAATCCTGACAATTCAGATATGCCAAAGGGAGGCTGTAAAATGCTTCCTTTAAATGAAAAGGTGTAAGTTCTTGACTTAACAAGGAAAGAAAAAAAAAAATCATATGCTGAGGTTGCTAAAATCTACAATAAGAACTAATCTTCTATCTGTGAAATTGTGGGTCATATTGTGAACAGTATATTGTGATGGTGGTTCTATTTTATAATTGTTTTGAATTTATCATTGCACCTAATTTATAAATTAAACTTTATTATAGGTATATATGTATAGAAAAAAATAACATATATAGAGTTCATTACTACATAAGGTTTCAGGCATCTTCTGTGGGTCTTAGAACGTATCCCCTGTAGAGAAGGTGAATTTATTATAAATGATCTTTAGCTATTATATATCCTTAGTGGAACTGTTATTAAAGCAATTTTGAGAACAAAAACAAAACACCTTCAATCCAATACTGTACCTGTAGGTACTCGTAGCAAAATCTGTTTTCTCATTTGCATTGTTGTGTATGGAAATAAAAAGATATAACCCATAAAAGGTTTTATTTAGTTAGAAAAGTGGAACGTGTCATGAGAAATTTTTGAAAATTCGTATTGAGGCAGGTGAAATAAAGAATGAAGATGAATATTAGAAATAATTCACTTTAAAAATCAGAATTTTCTCTGTTGTGTGCCAGAGAATTTCATTTAATGTGTCAAGTATTCACTCAAAGTAAATATTGATTGCACTACAAAGTTTCTGCATTCAGTTTTTGCTATGAGATTTGACCCTAGTCAGCTGAAACATTCTTCTAAGTTTTCAAGAAGACAAAGTAAACACAACTACATCATTTTCTTTAAACAAAGTCACACCAAATTAGCTAGTATATCCCCATAAGCCAGGAATAATGCAAATACGGTAGTAGAAATATGAGCAATTTAATATCAACTGCATGTGTTTTTGATAGATTCTCATAGATTTTGTGTATATGGGGAGGAAGTACAATCCTTTGTCATCCCCAAAGAGGAGTCAAGCCCAAGGTGAGGGAAGGAAAGAAGACTTGGTTGAATGAGAGGAAAAAATTTTGATTTGAGGCCAGGCCCGTTGGCTCACGCCTACAATCCTAGCAGGCTGGGAAGCTGAGGCAGATGGATTGCTTGAGCTCAAGAGGTCAACACCAGCCTGGGCAGGAGTGAGACTAAAAATAGAAAAACTAGCCAGGTGTGGTGGTGCACGCTTGTAGTCCCAGCTACTCAGGAGACTGAGGCAAGAGGATCACTTGAGCCCAAGAGTTTGAGGTTGTGCCACGGTGTACTATCCAAGCCAACAAAGTAAGACTCTGTCTCAAGGAAAAAAAAAAAGAAAATGTTGATTTGGACTGGATTTTTCAACATACCTGAATATGTGATTGCTCTAATACTTCAACAGGCCTGCAAAGTTAAAGGATTTGCCAAGAGATGGGGAGAGAAGAACTTTCAGAGGATGTTTGAAGTGAGGTATGGAAAGAAAAAAAAATAAAGCTGTGATGGCATCTTGCTTCACCAGTTCAACAGATTCTACCGTGCAGGTTGTTCTGCGGTGTCATTCCATAGGCTTATCAGGAGGTAGGCCTTAAGAAACAGCACGACACAATTTATCTTCACAGTAAATATCATAATGCTTTTTCTAGAAGGAACTTTGAGGATCTCTATGAGTCTAGTATGGGGGGTGGTTTCACTTCTTGGGACCAAATGTGCTTTTGTCCAATTGCTATGTTAAATGAATTATGAAATGGGGGTGTCAAGGAGAAAGTCCATCTATGGGACGTATTTTATCATTGACATTGTTTACAGTTGCTAACACACGGTGATAACGCAAAGCAGATGAACTTTTAGTCTGCTTTATTGTAGTTTACACATTTCCTGCAGAAAATGCACCCTCTTACTGCCTGCACCTTATGTGGGCTGCTCCTTCTGTTTTTATCCTGAGGATGCTGTAAATTATGTTTCACAGGTGAGTTTTTCATCATGTTTCAGCTACTAGAGGCTTGGAGTCAAACTTGTATGCCGTCTCCTCTGCCTGCCAGTGCCTTTTGTATGCTAGGCCTCAGCCCTGGCTCCAATTAGATCGCTATTTTTTTTTTTTCCACTTTCATCCTTCTCTCCTTTATTTTGAAATCTACTTCTCATGAAATTATCTCTGTGTGCGTATCTTTGTAAGCCCTTTTATTTGCAGTCATATACAGAAGCATAGTAATCAACAGAAAGAAGGATTTTCAATGCACATAGGAATTATCTTTGTGTTGAATCACATATGTAGTTGATTCTAGGCACGATATAAATTTGCACATTTCAAAATGCAGTCAATGATCCTACAATACTATTTTAGAAGGTTTCCTTAGGAAACAGCACCACGCAACATAACTCACCTACCCCAGTAGTGTGATCTCCCTTTGGTCCTGTGTAGGAAGTGGGAGTTTCTCCCCGCCTCCTGTGCCAGCTGCTCCGGTTTCTTTTCTCCTGAGTAAAGGCACATTCATTTTGTTCGAAAGTACACTCTCCAGGTGTAGGTGGAAGCCTCTCTGCAAGGAAACAGCAGCTGTTGCAATTGCTGAGACACTTTCAAGGAATATGTGTTGCTGGCAATCAGCTCCGCCTGCGTGGTTTCTGGCCATATGCTCCGCAATGAAGAGGCAGCTGCCCTCTCCTCCACCCCCTACCCCCACCCCCACCCCCCGCCACCCACCTATGGAAAGTTCTTGCCTCCAGCTGGAGGCTGCCCTTCTCCATTCATCCTGTCACAGGGGCAGACCGAACTATCAGAAATCTATCTAGATGGGAAATACTGGGAGACACTTTGAGAAAGAAACTATCTAAATTGTCAATTTATTCGTGTGAATTAGCTTACCAAGCTATGCAAATTCAAGGCAGAATGCCTTTATAAAAATTCAGAAAATAGTAAAATTATACCACTTAAAATGCATGACATTTCTTCAGAAATCCCTGAGTGAAGAGTACCCTCATGACAACTCTCTAGGTGCTTTAGAGGAAGAGAGAATGGCAGAGAGCTCAGTGTAATTCCGGAGGCAGAGCCTTGTGGAGCAAGAACACAGTATTCATCTCTCTGTGCCTCAGTCTTCTTATCCGTAATGTGGGAATATAACGGCACTAACTTCATGGGCTTGTGAGGCTTAAAGGAGATGGTGTGAAAATTCCAAACATGAAATTGTCAATAATTATTAGTGAAATATGCACTAAAACCAAATAATACTAAAACTTGTTTTTTTATGCCACTTAGAGCCTTATTTTTCTTTTCCATAATAAAATGTTTGTGTCTTTGAATGCTGTCTACAATAACTTTAATAATTCTTATTAGAATGGTACTACTTCCTGACTGGGCACTTCTTTTCCTGACCTGGGTTGAACCCCACTCCATCTAGATTCTAGGCAAGTTTTTCTAATAAGTAGCTTTTTTTTTTGAGACAGAGCCTCAAGCTGCCAGCTCACAGCAACCTCCACTTCCTGGGCTAGAGCGAGTCTCTTGCCTCTGCCTCCCAAGTAGCTGGGACTACAGGTACCCGCCACAACGCCCGGCCATTTTTTGGTTGCAGCCGTCATTGTTGTTCGGCAGGCCCAGGCTGGATTTGAACCTGCCAGCTCAGGTGTACGTGGCTGGTACCTTAGCCCACTGAGCCACAGGCGCTGAGCCTCTAATAAGTAGCTTATCTTTTATGTCTCTTATGTCATAGTCACTTTACTTCAATTTATTTTACATATTAGCTGATGAAGTCTCCTCTTTCTAAAATATTTTATTGATTTGTATGATGTAGACGCATAGATTTGCTACATGGATATGTCACTTAGTGGTAAAGTCTGGTTTTTTTGTCTAATCCTTCCCTCTTCTATGCCTTGACTGTAGAGATTTTTATCTGTGTTGTCCTTATAGTACCTGGCAAATCAAAAGCCTAAAACCAATTTGTCTTTTAATTGAGTAAATATAGAGATTCTTCTCCAATGCCAGATTAATATAAAAATTTTCCTGTTCATCAACAAAATGGATACCCCATGATTTAGGATGGAATGGTAACTAGCAGATGCAGACCAATGATCTGGGTTGAGGTCTGTACTGTTTTCTTATTAAACATAATATCCAACACATAGCTACCTTTCATGACTTGATTTTGTTACTATCATCAGTACTTGGTCTATTGTTCCACTGTCATTCAATTCACTTTGAAAATACTTGCTTTATTAAAATTTTAAAATTATATGCTTACAAGTATCTGTGAAGCAAGAATTTCTTCAAT
Source organism: Arctocebus calabarensis (assembly GCA_963573935.1). Taxonomy (NCBI): domain Eukaryota; kingdom Metazoa; phylum Chordata; class Mammalia; order Primates; family Lorisidae; genus Arctocebus; species Arctocebus calabarensis. The sequence goes on along the minus strand of CAUYON010078198.1, from coordinate 27,325 downwards.
ATTGCTGAAAATCTTCATTCATGTAAGACAACAACATTGATAAGACCAGTAACAATTACAATAAGTATTTGTTCATAAAGAACAGTTTTGTGTCAGATCCTATGCCAGGGATTGTATATGTATTATCCTCAATATTCAGGTAGATATTCCATAATCCCCTTTACAAATGAAAATAAGGGGGGAAGTCACATGAGCAAAGACATTCATAACATTCAACTCATCAGTTCTAAGTTGCAAAGCTTACTGCACAGCTCTGCAGAAGACACTTTTGTCAAGAAAAGCAAAGGACTGACTAGCACAGATTACACCCATGTGGTTCTTAGAGAAACAGGAGGCATATGTATCTGCCAGGGTGACGAAGAGCTGAAATGACTGCTGTCTTACCTGGAGACCAGCAGCTTCCCAACTGCACTGTAATGTCATCCAAGGCTACAAGCCCACAGTCCCAAAAACTTTTGCATAGACTCATGAACACCACCTGCAATTCAGAAAAATAAAGCCGTAAATTCTGTTCACAGAAAATTGGAAACTCCCACAACCTGGGATTTACTTAGCACAGCAGGCAAGCCTAAGCAAACCACAAACACTTCGTTGTCCCTAGGAATAATAGAGCTCTGTGGCATGAAGAATGGTTATCATTTATATATGATCCTGAAGATACTTATATTATTTTTGTGGGTGGAGTCATCCTTACAGTGATAAACTGTGCATAGTAATGGTGAAACCAGTGGCATTCTGCAAAGAATTCACAGGAAGAATGAGAAAAGCAAGAGGTTAACTGAGTGACAGAGAAAAGCCTATCAGGTTTTAAATATTTTCTCCAGATAATCCTCAAAGAATATAGAGTTGATGGATTTCCAAGCATTTTCCAAACATTTCCAGTACAAACACTATTGATTTTTTTGAAATGACTTTCTGGCAATGTTGCTTCATTCACATGATGAACAAAGTCCCAGTGATTTGCCATCTGGAAACTTACATTCCATTTCCAAAGACAAAGATGTTTCCTGTTGGTATCACTGATAAAAGCCCTAAACACAGTTATTTTATCAGTTCAAACATTTTTATTGTTTTGTATGTGAAGGAAAAACAAATCTATACCATAAATTATTAAATTTATTGTGCCAGAGAGAGAAGTCTTGGATTTCTTTCTATTAGGCCATTTTTTAAGAGTACTTTTCATATATATGATGAGCAAAGAGCACTTTATAAAGCTTTTATAGTATATTTTCATTGTACTTTCAGTTTATAAGGCTGCTTCCTATGTTTTGTGTAAGTAGCACAAGCCCATATGGTCCATGTTCAATCCAAGAATTATAAATCTCAATTCCAACAAAGACAATACATGATATAGCAGAAGCTAAGCCCAGCTTATAAATAATGAGAACATTTGATTTTTTTTTTTTTAGGTTCGAATAGGCAGAATGTGTGTCTTAACTTTATTTGTATTATTGTAGGGTCCCTTTGCTCTTTGATGATTAGCTTTATTAGAATGTTGAATTTATTTAAGAAGAAATTTTAAAATCATGTGACAGCTTACTGGTATGTAAAATATAAAATGTCTGAAGCCAAAATTGTTAGATAATTGCACAACTTTGTCTATCCCGATTATCCACTGAAAAGCTCAAACTTATGGCCCGCCCCCTATGGTTCTTAGCACCAGAGCAGTAACACCTTATTGGCTGTTCTACCATCCTGACACCTCCCCTAACCGAGACTAGATCAGATGCCCTTGTCTTTTGCTCTCTCTCTTTTCTCTCTTATCCCCCATTCTCCTCTCCTCTCCTCTCTTCCCCTGTTTCTCTCTCCCTCTCCTCCTCCTTAATGCTGCTCTGCAGCTTCCCCCGCCAATAAAGACCTTTCATACCAAAAAAAAAAAAAAAAAAAAAGTGAACAACAACATAATTGCCTGAGGTCAGGGCCAAGACTTGTAGCTGTACACAAGACTGTGTAGCTATACATAGTCTCATGGTTAGAGGACACTCCAGGTGCTGCTGGTGGTTTCTTGAAATTTCTGCTTATTTGTATAATGAGGAGCCCTACATTTTCATTTTGCAATGGGCCCTGCAAATTATGTATCCAATCCTGCCTGGTATGCTTATTTTATTTCATTTTATTCCATCTTTATTGAGGTTTTAAGTGACAATTAAGAATTGAGTATATTTACCATGTACAAAGTGATATTTTTACATACATATACTTTGTGAAATCAGCTAATGACCCCGTCTGTTGCCTCACATGATTAACTTGGTGTGAGCGAGGTCAGAATGCTTCAGATCTACTCTCTTAACAAATTTCAAGCATCCAATACAATATTAACTACAGTCACCATGCCCCACATTAGATCCCCAGAACTTAAATTCATCTCACAACTCAAACATTATGTCCCATTTCCCCAGTCTTGCAACTCCTGGCAACCACCATTCGAATTCTACTCACTCTTTCCAGGAGTTCAACTTTTGCAGATTCCACAAAGAAGTGAGATTACAAAGTTTTTGTCTTTCTTCATCCGATTTATTCACTCCGACTTCCAAAAAAATAAATGCAGCAAAGACGTCAACTCTTGAGAACTTGGTTATGCTAGGAACTTCCTAGTCTATATTTAGATGCTTTATTTGATCAGCTGTCAGGAAAACAAGACAATATTTCGAAAGACTAAACTCAATGGAATGATATCATGCTATATAGATCTAACATCATACTGGGTGAGACACACGGTCTCTGTGTTAGAAGATGAAACAGAAGCAAAGCATGACAAAGATGTGTTCAATGCACTTGACCATGTGAGCCCTGAAATCTATCTAGGAAGGGAGGAGGTGAAACTCAGAGGACTTGTTGGAGTCACAGAACCCAGGAAAATGTTTCCAAAGTGGCTTCATCTGATACTGCAAATAAGATGCATGTTTTGTCTAAACTCTAGAGGAAAAACATTAAAAAAGTTTTGTTTGTTTCCTAGGGAATTTTTTTTTTAGCTTCATCAATGCTGAATTCCTTGTTCTTCTAAGGTCTTAGGAGAAGTTAGGAAAGGAAATTTGGAAGTAGGAACTAGAGAGAAATAATCATAAAAAGGGAAAGGTTTTGGAGCCAGACAAGAAAAGGGAAAGGGGTAGAGCTGGGGAGAGGACAGAAGTTTCCAGAAAACTGCATGTGCCAGAAAATCATTCCCTCCTGAAGCCCCACGCTTCAGTGGAGTCCCACGGACTCACAAGCTGTGAGTAGCTTTTGTAAGCCATGGGGAGAGGACAAGTTCTGTGTTTGGGCTCACATGGGTGACCTGAGGATTGAGGGGATGCCAGCTGACATCTGGGTTGTTCCTCCTTGTTATAGAATGTTTGGCCTTGGAGCCAGGTGGGGGTCCTGGAGGGCAGGAGCACCTCCCAGCCATCTCTGGATGTTCTGAGTGGTTATCTCTGCCAGCGCACAGTCCGGCTTAGCCCTTATCATTTGGGTCCACACTTGTCCAATTCCCAACAGTCAATATCTGCATCTGTTTGCTTGAAGTAGAGTCCACCCTGGTGTGTCTCACAGGCACGTGGCAGGTGAGAAGCACTGAAGAATTACCACACCTTTGGGATTAGGACTGATTAGAAGGATGTATAAATACCCAGCTCCTTCCCACCACCAGTGGGATAACTCTGGGTTGTATGTTCAACATTAGGGCAAACTTCTTGTGAAAGGCCAAGTAGTGAACAATTTAGCTCTGTGGTCATAATGGCCTCTTAGCTACTCAACTCTGCTGCTGCCCTGTAAAAGCAGCAGGGGATGATACATAAATGAATAGAGGTTTAACTGTATTCCAGTGCTAATTTACAAAATCAGGTGGCAAGACAGGTTTTCCACCAGTCATAGTTTGCAAACCCCTGTTCTATGCCATTTCCCAGAGTTCCCCATAGAGATTAAACTCTGAGTTCCCCATAGTGATAACTATCTGGATAACACACCCTTTATTGTCACTTTCCCTACCCCCATTTGCCCCTTTCCCACCTCCCCTAGCCTAATAAACCATTGGCACTCAGATCCTTGCCTCAGAGTCTACTTCTGTGAGAACCAAAACTAAGGTAGTTGACCAGCATACTTTCAGCTGCAAAAAATGCGGAGCAGAACTAACAGTAGCAGAGTGGTGAAGCAAAAGGAAAAGTTAGCCAACAGACCTTGAGACCACTGTCAAGGAGCTAGCACCAAATGCCACAGGGCAGTTCTCCAGGTGCATCTACCCAGTTCTTCCCACATTTTCTTACTCATAGTTCTCAAGAATAACTGAAGAACGTGTTAGGAATGCAACATCCAAGATGAAGAAGTGCCCAGAATAGCGGGAACTCTCTTCTAGTCAACCCCTGGCGAAAAACGTCTTCAACATTTTAGCCCAGCAAGTCTCATAAACCTAGGGCTGCGGTTCTTGACCCCTGGGCAGCAGATGGGTCCCCGTCTGTGGCCTGTGAGGCCCTGGGCTACATTGCAGGAGAAGAGCAACTAAGGCTTGACGGGTCTTTACAGCCGCTCTCCATCGCTCCCATCTCTGCCTGAGCTCCACCCCCTGTCAAGTCAGGTGGTATTAGATTCTCATAGAAGCATGAACTCTACCATAAACTGCGCATGCGGAGGATCTAGGTTGTGTGCTCCTAATGAGAATCTAATGCCTGATGATCGGGGATAAAGTTGAAGACATAAGCAACCCAATTAGGGTGTCAATGTCTCCCCTCAGCCCCAGATGGGACTGACTAGTTGCAGGAAAACAAGCTCAGGGCTCCCACTGATTCTGCATTAAGGTGAGTTGCACAATTATTTTGTTTACATAACAATGTAATAATAATAGAAAGTAAATAAATGTAATGCACTTGAATCATCCTAAAACCATCACACACACCCTGCTCCTGGTCCACGGAAGAATTGTCTTCCAAGAAGCCAGTCCCCAGTGCCAAGAAGACTGGGGACCAGTGCCATAAGGTATAAAACCCAGGACAGGCTTCTTTCCAGGGTCCCTCGGCTGCTGTGCAAGTGAGATGTGATTCTACGCACACACACGGTTTTCCTGAGTCTTGGAGGAATGGCTCACAATGAATTCTGCAGTTCTTTTGTTCTTTGCTGCCTTTTTGAAAGTAACAAATCTGCTTCATATAACATGCTGTGTGAGGTGTTCTGTCTCACCAGACCCAGACGAGCTGGAAGCCAGTGCACAGTGAACCTGCTTCACAATTGCTTCTGCCCTATAATGCACCAGCAGCTTCCAGACACAGAGCGTTCCCTGCTCAGCTCTTTCTTCCAGGGAACCTGTTTGGCAGCAGAGCTGCTGTACCTTTGGACCCACCACGGTGTTCATGCGAGGCCACACAATTCTCACTTGAGGTGTGATGTGTCCAACAACCAGAGCTGTCTCTCATGACTCACTATTCTTATTAGCCCAGCTGAAACATTCTCAAAACTGTATTGAAGCCTAAGGCTATTTCTAACAACATTCCCCCTCTCCTTTCAGAGGTGTCAGACATACCTCATGGTCAGAAACCCCTCCCCATTCCCTCTCCATTTAGCTTCAAAGATATTTTCTCCAATAAATTCCTTGCACAATTAATTCTGTTTTGCCTTCTGCCACTCAGAGGACTCAAACTGACCTGCCTATCATCTAAAGACAACTCCTATTTTGTGTTCATCTTCTTTGTTTAATTTTGTGCATTTAATTTGCAGTTATTTTGCTTTCTTTCCCCATATACATCACAATATATGTGCCATCTCATGTTTTTATGCTACAGGCATATTATTTATGCCCCATAATATTCCATTGCATGAAAGTATCATAAATATTAACTATTCCCCTTCAGTTGGAAATTCAGGGGCCCTCCAGGTTTTTTCCTAATTAAATGATGCTCCAATCAATTCCTTGATATGGGAGCTTTGGTAAGACTTACTCAGATCATGTAATGGGGGGTTTTTCTGCCAAGGGTGGTGGGTTGCAGGGGCAGTTCAGACAGAGTAAGGAGTAAGCACCTCATGGGTTCTGTCTCTGACTCTGCCACAGCCTAACTTAATGACCCCAACCAAGTCACTTAGTTTTTTAGGACTTCTGTTTCCTCACCCATCAGAAGGACCTCACCCATCAGAAGGACATAATACCAGATGAGGATTCTTTGTGAACATCAAATTTAATTCATGGCATCATTTTCAATAGATTTCAACATAAGGTGCTCATAAAGGGAAAAATAAACATTGTGAGGTCAAAAACGTTCTGGAATCCTTGGTATAAGCAGTGCTAGCAGAGCCTTTAATATGGCAACATGCAGTACCAGAGGGAGATCCTTACAGTAGTATCTTAGCTAGTTCAGGCTGTTATAACAGAATACCATAGACTGAGCGGCTTTTAAACAACAGACATTTATTTCTCACAGTTCTAGAGGTTGGAAAGCCCTAGATCATGACACTGGCAGAGTCAATGTCTGGTGAAGGGCTGCTTCCTGATTCACAGACAGCTGTCTTTGCCCTGTGTCCTCACACAGCAGAAAAGCAAAGGAGCTCTCCATGGCTCCTTTTAAAAGGGAACTAATCCTGGCCAGCCACAATGGCTCATGTCTGCAAATCCGGCACTTTGGGATTTCAAGGTAGGAGAACTGCTTGAGGCCAGGAGTTCAAGACCAGCCTGAGCAATATAGTGAGATCAGACATGGTCGTACACCTCTCACCCCAGCTACCTGGGAGGCTGAGGCAGAGGATCACTTAGACCCAAGAGTTTGAGGTTACAATAAGCTGTGATGATGACACTGAACTCCAGCCTGGGTGACAAAGCAAGACCTAGTCTCAAAACGGGGGATACAGACCCTACACCCATTCACAATGGCTCTACCCTCATGATCTTGCCAAGCCTCCCCTCTGAAAGCCCTCACACTGGGGATTAGGTTTCAACATGTCTTGAGGGGATACAAACATTCAGTCTGTAGCAAGCATGAAACATTTATGAAGCTTATTTTCCCATAATGCCTATGAGATTCTGAAGTTCATGAGCAGCTAGGCCATGAAATTAAGGCTCATTCAGGCCTGAATGCTGGTTTCCAAAGGGTACCAAAGAAGAAATCAAGAAGCCGTGCACATCATGGCATCTTCCAGTGCTTAGACCATGGCAGTTCAGGGTCTGTGGTCAACATCAGTGAGAAGCCGAGCCCACCATGTAATTGCATTTGAATATAAATATTTTTCTATAAAAAGGAAAATTGGGGAACATGAATTTTGCATGGCTGAAGAGGAACGATTTCATGGTGGCCCTGAAGTTCTTCTTCAAGTCTCAGATGGAAAATGGAAGGTTTGGCACATCAGCTTCACAAAGAAACAAAATCCTGGCCCCTGTACTACACCCAACACTTTGCACTACTCAGTCATGTCTGTGACAAATAGCAGGTGTCTCTGATTCTCAAATTGCTCTGAAGATTGAATTCTATTTTTTGTTTTTAGACAGAGCCTCAAGCTGTCACCCTGGATAGTGCTGTAGCATCACAGCTCACAGCAACCTCCAATTCCTGGGCTCAAGCGAGTCTCCTGCCTCCGCCTCCCAAGTAGCTTGGACTACAGGCAACCGCCACAACGCCCAGCCATGAAGATTGAATTCTAAAAGTCAATTTCAAAGCACCCATGATGAGCCACATACAAGAAGAAACAGAAGATGTCATGACTCACCACCATGAAAAAGAGAAGGAATATGGCTCCTGGATAGTTCCCCTCTCTATTGCTACAATAATGCTGTGTAAGAAAACATCTATAAAGCTTCAGCAACACTGAAATAAGAAAACACTACTGTTACAGATCATCTGTATGGTCCTGGTCCCAGTTGGACTTATTCAAATGACTGAAAAATGCTGAAAAAATAAGAAATACTTACTACTGCTACAGATCAGCTGTGTGGTCCTGGTCCCAGCTACACTCATTCAAATGACTGCAGTCAGTTGCAAGGTAGGCAGGTGGCTCTACTGATCGCAGTTGGGCTCTCTCATGTGTCAGGTGCTTCAGCTGGGATAAATGAGTCCTCCTCATGGTCACTCATATTTCTTCAAGACACCCCATGCCTTCACATGACATGCCTTTCTCTTGGAAAGGTTCCAAGAGAATGGGTGGGTGCACACAAAGTCTCTTGAGACCTAGGCTCAAACAGGCATGCCATCACTTCCCTGTGTTTCATGGGCTCCAGGCCCAACCCAGATTTAAGGAATGAGAGAATTGGATCCATCTTTTATAATAAAAGTTGCTCCAGGCTGGGCACAGTAGCTCATACCTATAATCCTAGCATTCTGCGAGGCCAAGGCAGGAGGATCACTTGTGCTCAGGAGTTTGAGACCAGCCTGAACAAGAGCAAGATCCCATTTCTACTATAAATAGAAACATTAGCCAAGCATTGTGGTGCATGGCTATAGTCCCAGCTACTTGGCAGGCTGAGGCAGGGAGATTGCTTGAGCCCAGGAGTTTGAGGTTGCAATGAGGTATGATGGTACCATTGCACTCTAGCTAGAGAAACAGAGTGAAACTTGTCTCACAAAAAACAAAAAAGAAAGAATTGCCACAAAGTCTCATTGCATAGCATGTGGACACATGCAGAGATAGTGTCTCTCTATTTTCACTCACTCTACCACAGTGGGGCTCTGGATTACCCACTTCCAGAAATCTCAGAGGAGCAGAGATAGCATAAGGAAGTAGGACGGTGGTGCTTTGGGGTTCAAGCCACTGATGAGAAACCTGCCCACTCAAAAGCATCCTATATAGTGATGCCTGAAGAGGAAACCTCACAATAGAACCACCATCAATGATTTCTGGAGCCCAGGACCTGATCTCCAAGCTGGCCTAATGTGACCACCAAAGCGGTGCTAGGGAAGCCTTCCTCAATCCATAACTAGTTTTAGGAGGCTTGCCCCAGGCTCAGAGAGCTTCCTGAGCCCTGTCTGCCTCTATGATCATGAGCAAGGATAGCACTCCCCAACTCTGCTTTCTCATCTCTTCCACGGCTTTTGTTTCAAAGAGTTATTTAGGAAGAGCTGAAGCAATTTGCTTTTAAAAATGAGAAACAACAGAACCAGTATTTTTTGAAAGTCAGCTTGAAACACAGTAAACAAACCTGCCAAAAGCAAAGCAGAAAATGCTGAAAACATTCACGTCCCTTTGACTACTCTGACCGAGACTTCAGAGGATGCTAAGGGGAGAAACGGGCTCAGAGACACGGCATCAGGAGTCACAGACACCCTAAGCTTGTGTTTCCCGGGAAAAATTTTAACAGACCATTGCCCTCAGATGCTTTCTCTACCAGCTCAAAATCCCACTCCCATTTGGCAACAAAAATATAATCTTTGGAAGGAGAATGGAAATAATTGTTTAAATAAAAATAATACATTCCTAGCATTCATTTACCCTCTTCATCCTCCTTCCTGCCCCTGCCAAAAAGAAAAAACTCTCATTTATCATGTTGATTTTCTCATCTCTTGCAAACACCACACAATTGGGTAAATAAGTTCTGTGTTCAATCTTTTAACCAATCTAACCCCAATCTTTTAAGGGGTTATTCAATTTACTCAAGCCAACATGAATATTTCCCCTGGTTTCCATGACAACATCTCAACACATTCAGTCTTCATATAAATGAGTTATTGCTTTTATGTTCTCATATCCTAAGACAATGGGGAAATTAACATAATGTGGTCATACAAAAAAAAATCAAAAGAATCAAAATCCTCATATCCTCCCCAGAAATGCACAGATAGCATTCGGTGAAAAAGAACCAAAGAGAAATGAGGCCCTCACATCTGACAACACTGTTAACATTAGAGATTTCATTTCAGATGCATTTAAATGAAGCCAGACCATAATGGGGTTTTAAAAAGTATACAGAGAGCCAAAGTGAAGGGGAAAGGTATCCAAAGTCAGGGGCGCAAATTCGCTTTCAGGTCACATATCGTTCCAACATGACCCCCTGACTCCACCTCTCTCTCTGCACTTCAGCCATATCGGCAACTCTGCCCCAGGAACTTCACATAAGCCATTCCCTATGCTTAAACTTTCTTTCCCAGTTGTTCTCCCCAGGCCTGCTTTGCTTAGCTAATTCCTACTCACCCTTCAGTTCTCAGCTCAGAAAAGTCACCTTGTCAGGGAAGTCATGCTTTGCCACTCCCCAGAAGGAGATCCTATGGGAAGGATTTGAAAGCAAATGGTTTATTTAGAAACCGATTCTAGGAAACACCAGAACAGTAATTGAAAAAGGAGACAGAGAAGGGAAGATGTCAATCAGGACATGCTGATAATCAGGTTGCTACTTTGGGCACCCAGAGCACCATCCGATTAGGGACTTCTGCCTCACCTTGGGGTAAAGAAAGTGGAACAACTAACTGCCCTTAGTAGTTGGTAGTGAGGAGTCTCTACTGGGTGCTCATTTCTCTGCACTTCCAGCCTGCCCCCCACCCCCACCCCAGGATACTGTGGCCAGTAAAGCCCAGGCATCATTGCAGGTGCTTGCGGTAGGGAAGGTGAGTACCGAAGGGATTACGGGAAGGCATCCACTGCACCTGCCACATCCTCCAATGCAAATAACATCATTATTGCTAGAGACTGGAGATCAATGGAACAGAAGACAAGAAGTTTAATTCTAAACCATTAGGCAGAAAGTGACAAGAGTCCAAATGAAGACAAAGAAAGCTATAGAAATAGAGGGGAAAGTATAAATTCACAAGATATCAAAGACCTTGACTCTAGGCCTGATTGGATATTGGGGTATAGGTGTTAGTCAAAGAGCTGGAGACTTTATGGAAGAGCGGTAGCTGTCACGCTAACAACTCCCTAGTATCTCTTTTGCTAGCCAGGGGCCTACCTGGTAGGATAGTCCAGTCCAGGGCAATTCTATCTAGTTCAGAGGTCAAAGAAGATCCATCCTTGGTCCCAAGGTTAGGAATGGCTGCCCATCCCCCCACACACACACACACACAATGGACCTTAGAATGACCTCTCATCCAATGTTTGTTGAACTTAGAACCCTAAGCTTCCTCATGATTCTTATCAGAAAAAGTAATTACCCACCAATACAGACATGGCTCATTAAACAAAGCTATATCCATTCAATCAAATATTATGCAACCACTAAAAAACAATGGCTGTTCTGGGGATAAGTTCAAAAGATACGTATATAACAAGATAAAAACAACAAATATAACTTATGCTTATTGTTCACCGTCTCCCCACAGTAATATTCAACAACAGCAGGGATCTTTGTTTCTTGTTCAGTACTAGATCGTCAGTGCTTCAGACAGCCAGGCACATACATACCCCGTGCTCAATAACTTCAAATTCACAATGTCAGATATGTAAACAAAAATTGTTTTTAAAAAATAAATAAACAAATAAATTTTAAAAATGTCTCAGCCTACCCTGGGTTGGGGTCGGGGCTGGCCTCCATCGCACCCTTCAGCTCCCAGAGCTTCTGGATTCTCCAGCAGCTGCTAGAGAGGCTGGCTGCCATAGCGCAGAAGTTCAGGGTGAAGCAAGTTTTAACTAACAAGCAGGTGGGAGGCAGGAGGGAACTGGCAGATAAATGACTCCAGAAGCATCCCATGCTGTGTTTGTACAAAATTATGGCTCTGCCCGGTAATGTGCACCTCTTTGCGCCCCTTCCTTCCCCCTTTCCCTCATTCCCGCTTCCTTGGGATTGGACAATCCAAGAAAGCACTAGCACATTTGTATCAGGCACTGCTGCTATGCTGAGGTGATCTCTCCCAAAATCTGTGACATGGTGGAATATTTCCTGAAGGATAGTGCCCTGATTAATTCTAAGACATCATGGCTTAAAACAACAACTGCTTTTATTATGGCTCCTGATCTTGAGGAATTCAAACAGGACCCAGGTCGGCAATTTCCCTGCTTCACATGGTGTGTGTGTTAGGGTTGTTCAGTGGTATTCAGGTGGTTTCTGGGCTGCTCTCAAGGGTCCAAGACAGTTTCAATGGCATGCCGGGCACCTTGATGGAGCCAGCTGGAAGCTAGGCTCAGCAGGAACCCTCTCCCACTCCCTGTCATCTTGGGGTCTCTCCAAGTATCCCTCAAATCAGATCTTCCGATTTTTTGCATGGTAATTTAAGACCAAGAGTTCTGACAGGTGGGAAGCAGAAACTGCACGATCCCTTAAAAGCTGGGACCAGAGCCACCATGGTGCCACTTCTGTGGTGTTATATTAGTCAAAGCAGACCCAGGCCAGCACAGGCTCAAGGGAAGGGAAATAGATCCCACTTCTCAATCCATGGGTTGTCAGTTCGCAGCTGCCTTTAACCTGCTGCAGGTGTGCACGAAACTGGGGAGAGGGGTGGGCTGAAGCCTCAAGGACTGTCCTAGGAGGGTCCCTTCATCCTGAGGCCAGAATTTCGCATGTGCATGTAGTATTTTTTCCAAATAAAAAATAGGGACAGATAAAAGCAGGGGGAGAGACAATGTCAGTAAGCTGAATCCTCATCTTGTATGGCAGAGAGTCAATAGAAAATGTCTTAAATTGATAAATCAAGAAACAGCTGCATAAGCATCTTATTTGGAGTTATAGAGATAAACACCAGAAGACCTAAAAATGGAAACATTTCGAGCAGTTTCCTCTGGGAAATAAGACTGGAGGAGGGGAGAGAAGGGTGAGGCACCCCTGCTTTCATTAGCAACTCTTCTGTACTTCATGCCCATATAACTTTGATTTTAAAATTTCAAAAGGGGAAAAAAATTGATGGTGGTTATTTTTAAAACTATGTAATTAAACCTGGAAAAAAAATCTCTCATTTTGCTAAGTGGAAAAAATAGCAGGATACAAAACTATATTAATAGTATGGTCACAAGTGCATTTAACAAAAAAAGAAAAAGAAAGAAAGAAAACACATGTAAGGGAAAGAGTGCAAAGAATGTGCCTAATAAATGATAGTGGGTAAATTTCTCATTTTTTCTGGGTTTCCCAAATCTTCAGTAATGTGATTCTCTTACTTTTATAATGAAAAGAAGCCAATTTATGATATTAAATAAGTGAATTGAGCCATAATTAAATAAAAATGTCAGAAGACTCTCTGAAGAACTCTCAGCTGCTACATGAGAATCACATTTTGAGTCCCTGAGCCTCTGTCCCTGTCTACAGATGGGGGACCATGTCCACAGGTTCTGGAAGATTCCAGTCAGCCAGGCTGGCAGACTTGGTTATGAAACCTTCCAGGAAGGAATTTAGCCTATTTTCATTCAACTTATTTTTATTTGTTTATTTATTTTTATGAGACTCTTAAAACCCTTGAGCTTAAGAGATTTTCTTGCCTCAGCCTCCCACGTAGCTGGGACTATAGGCACCTGCCACACAATGCCTGGCTATTTTCTTGTTGCAGTTGTCATTGTTGTTTAGCTGGCCTGGGCTGGGTTCGAACCTGCCACCCTCTGTGTATGTGGCTGGTGCCATAACCACTGGGCTACAGATGCCAAACCCATTTTCATTCCATTTAACAAGAACTTATGTAAGTCTCCAATACATTCATTTCTGAATTTAGAATCCCCATTCAGTCATAAAACAAACATTTATTGATCACCTACTATGTGCCAGACAAGTGCTAGTTGCTGGAGTGACAATGATAAACAAGACAGGCAAAATATTCACCCCTTTGGAGCCACAAACTAGTGAGAAAAGCAGCCAAGTGACCAACAAAGCCATCTGTCCTAATAGGTGCTCTGACTGGTAAAGCTACATGGAGCTGTAGGAGGAGGTGACCTAGAGGGCTTCCTGGAAGAGGTGGAATCTGGGCTCAGACCCAAATGATGAATTAGAGCAGATCAAGCTAGATAGGAAAAAGTGTTTCCAGCACAGAGAATTAGACATGCAAAGACGCAGAGCCAAGAAAGAAGATGGATAAATTCAAAGATTTAGGAAGAAGAAAGAAAAGGACAGAGAGAAGGAAAAGAAACACCCTCCTCCCCCTTAACCCCCACAGTCTTAATAGTTTTTTCCCCAGATATTCAATTCAATTCTACTGGGGAGAGAGAGGGAGGGAGCGACAGGAAGGAAGGAAGGAAAGAAGGGAGGGAGGGAGAGATTGTGGTGATAAGACCACTCACCTATAGCCGGGCGCTGTGGCGGGCGCCTGTAGTCCCAGCTACTAGGGAGGCTGAAGCAAGAGAATCGCTTAAGCCCAAGAGCTGGAGGTTGCTGTGTGCTGTGATGCCACGGCACTCTACCCAGGGTGATAAAGTGAGACTCTGTCTCTACAAAAAAAAAAAAAAAAAGACCACTCACCTGGAAGCTCGGGAACTAGTCTGCCTGAATTGGAATCTTAGCCCCATTGTGTAAGTTCAGCCGAGGCGCTTCACCTCCCGTGCCACAGTTCCCTATTTGTAAAATGGAGTGGAGTGTAAGCGTTACAAGAACTGAATGAGAGTATAAGTGAGCATTGTTTAGTTGTTTATAAGCATTGCTTGCTCTTACGGTTCTACAACTGCTGATAAAAGTAATAGCTTGAGGTTGCATTGAGCCCTTACTTTGCACAAGGCCAGGGACAGGTACATTAAATCAGTAATGTAAATGCAGGTATCTCACTTAATCCTTACATCATCACTCAGAGATAGGTTTTATCAGTATTCCCATTTTACAGATGGCACAGGGGTTATGTAATATTGTAGCTGCTCCTGGCACCTCACCCAGAACCTCATTACCAGCTAACCCTTCCATCCTCAGCCTTTGCCAATCTGTGTCTACGGGCTTATACTGACAGTGTCTCCAGAGAATTCCCCTTGGCTAATGGAAAGTATCTCACCCAGGGAAGTTAGACTATTTCATCCTGGGGACAGCCTGGTACAGGGTTGGGTCAGGGGTGGGGGGCTATGGGGAGTTGTACTAAAGTCTAGTCCTCTTGCTTCAAGCCAGAGACAGCTCAATGGCACAGGATAGTACACTTCAGAGCCCCACATGGGATCAAGGCCAGACTTGGCCTATAAGACCCCAACCATTCCTGGCTCTGCCCCCTCCTCCACCTTCCTTCCCTTACTCCCTTTCTCCCAAGAACCCTCCTTGAATATACCACACCTGCCCAAATCCTGATCCAAGGCTTCTGAGGAACCAACCCACGTCACACAACACACAGAGATTTAAACCAGGCATTCACATTCCCAAGGACCCCAATGTTAAACCACCGAGCAGCACTGTGCTCACCTCAAAATCTGCACCATGGGGTAAAGGCCAGTCACTGACACCAGCCTCTCCCAGGAATGAGCCCGCTGTTGGGAGAACAAGGTGAGCCGGACACCATCTAAGACTAGGAGGTGAATCCAAGGAGATGACAGAGGGGACACGGCAAATTCAAGCTCAGCCAGCTGTACTCTAATGGGGATTGCTGAAAGGCATTCATAAGGGTAGCTTAAAAGGGCCATAATAGCCTCAGTGGGCTTTTGAGCCCCAGTCTTAGTGAGGAAGAGTGAAAAAGATGAGTTGGAGGCAGAGCCAGTCCCAGCCCTGCAAGTTCCAAGGCCTCAGTTTCTTTATCTGTGACACGGACTAAAGACCCGTCATGTGTAAAGTGCCCACGCCGTGTTTAGCACATACCAGGTACTCAGCACACGTCTATTCCCTTTTCCCTCAGTCAAGGCCACCTAGAGCATGACTGGCAGAGCCAGGAGCCTTCTCATTTACCCAAATCAAAGAACTCCTCCCAAAAAAGAAACATCCCCTTACCCCCTACCCCCCGCACCCTAATGTCTTTTTCCCAGATATTCAATGCAAGAATAGCCCAGCTAAAGTTATTCAAAATCGACCTTGAGATTAGGAACAAATTGGCTACAGCAGTCAGCCATTGGCAAATGCAATCTAAATGCCCCAGGCGGCATTAGAGCTTTCCACGTTGACAGGAAGAGTCAATGTGCATCTTGGAAAATTCTAAGAAAAAAAAAATTAAAGGTCACCGCATTTGTAGGCAGAATGGATTTTCTTGAGACCATTACAAACAGACTGCCTAAATTGTAAAGATTCCAGGCTTGACAGCTCCCGGAGGACTCCAGATGGAAAAGAACACCACCCCCGTCTCATATACATTGAGGCTGCTGTCTTCGGCCATCTGAAGCTTTTCCCGCTGCCTGTTCTGCTGCTATAATTCCACAAGCAGCCTGTGATGCCCCAGGGAACCCACTTACTGGGAGGACCAACATGAGGCCAGCCCTGTGTTCTAAAGCTCTGACCAGGCAGAACAGCCACAGAAGCACAAACCAGTATGTCCACAGAAGCACAAACCAGTATGTCCACATATTTCTGTTGGAAGGGAATCTTGAGCCAGAACAGGAAGACCAACCCCAACATAAGTCTGGAAGGAGAAGAGTAGGATTCTAATTAGGCAGGAGACTGGATCAGGGGCACACAGGTTAGGGACCAGTGCACCACAGGTTAGGGTAATAACCTTGAGCAGCATTAAAATTCTTGAGTTACCTGTTTTTGTTATAAGAATAGTATTAATATTAACCCAAACAGCTAGTATTTATCAAGTATCTTCTGGACCCAGACCTTGAGTTAAACTTTCACAGGCAATCTCTCATTTAGTGCTCACAGTGCTCTGAGAAATGAGTATTGTTTCATGCCCATTTCACAGAAAAGAAGACTGAGGCTCGGAGAGACAGCCATACAGTCACCCAGGAAATCAGCTGCAGATCTCTAGACCTTGTTCATGTTACTTTGTTACATGTGAGAAGCTCATGGTGTATTAGCTTAACTCAAATAAATAGTGAAAGTTAATTCTCTACATAAGTCAGTCATTTTTAAAATAGCTTATATTTATCTTATTTTTTATTAATTTTTAAGTTGACAAGTAAAATTGTTTATACAGTAAAACCTTTGTTAGTTGACCATCCAAGGGACTGTAACAAACTGGTCAACATATGGAGGTGATCAACATAAGGAACTAGGCCTGCTGTACTGAGATGTACATGTGGTGCTTGTCCAGTCTATGAAAATTAGGTCACCTTAAGGAGGTGGTCTGTGTAAGGATGTGGTCAACTATGGAGGTTCTACTGTATTTATCACATATAACATGTTCTAAAATATGTATAAATCATGCAATGACAAAATCAATCTAACATTGCATTGTCTCACTTTTTTGTGATGGAAACACTTAAAATCTACTCTTAGCAATTTTCAAGATTTCAGTACACTGTTATTAACTATCATCACCATTTTTTTCAAATGAGAAAATATCCAGTAAACGTATGGTGCACAATGGAACTCTTCACTGAAGCTCTGGTCATGGATGAAAAAAACACAACTTGCTTGAGGCCAGAAGTCAGAGACCAGCCTGAGCAAGAGCAAGACCCCACCTCTACAAAAAATAGAAAAAGTATTTGTATTTCATTTGTATCATGAAAATACGATATTGATATATGTTACTATTGAACAAAAATGTCCTTCTTTTCATTTCTTCCACTTTGGGAGCAATATAATTCTCTGCCCAGTTGTGTTGGCTGTGTCTTGGCCGATGGAACATGAGCAGAAGGGATGGTGTACAAGTTCCCAGCGTGGGCTTTTAGAGGCATCAGATATTTCCACTTACCCCTCTGGAAGCTGGCAATCTTCACCAGGAAACCACTGCTTCTCCAGTCTGGGCCTCAGAAGTAAATGTAGGAATCGGACCTGAATTCCCCCTATAGCCTAAAGCAGAGTCTCCCCAGCGAAACCACAGATCCTCTAGAGTTTGGGGGGTTTTTTATGGTTGCTTATTACACAGCTGTACACAACTTATACATTTTCACATGGACATACACAGGATACATATCTGTGGATGTATTACACAGAGATACAAATGTATAAATACTGAAAATATATATCCACATGTGGGATACAGCAATGAAACAGGATTTGGAGACAACTAAATTTGCATTCTTGCTCTGACACTTATTGGTCTGTGTGAATGGAGGAAAATTACTTGACCTCTCTGAGTACATTTTCTCCTTTGTAACGGGAAGATAAAAATGGTGCCTGTTTCATGAGATTATTTGAGATTTAAGTGAAATAATATGCCCTATGTATTTAGCACAGAGCCTAATGCACGCTCAGTCATTTATTCATTCAACAAATATTGGTTGAATGACTACATTTGCCAGGTCCTCTTTTAGGTGTTTAGTGTAGCTACTAGCTGTGAGGAAAAAGAAAAAAAAAAAAGCAGGTCAGGGAAATCTAGGGGGGAAGAGCAATGCATTTGATGTGGAGTATTCCACACAGTCCCTGGCACATAGATTCAGTCTCTCTACTCCTCTGTCCTTGAAAACCTTTGGCAAACCTCAGCAATAGATCAAGGACCTCCGGTGGGTGGACGCAGCCGCGGGCACTGTTACGCCTGACACACAGTGTCTGCATCTTGAGCCAGTCTGGTACAGTTGGGCTGTGAACAGACAGGCCAGCTGCCACTGGGAGATGCGAGCTCTGCTTCTCCATGAGAAAGGAAGATTCCTGGGGCCTGAGCCATGCTTCAAACCTACCGCTCCCATCAAACACATGCTGCCAGGGAAGACAGCCAGACTCTCAGAAGCTGAGGGAGACACTGCCTGTGGGTGTCAGGGGATGCCTTCTGGGACATCAGGGTGTGGAGAAGCGCATACACTCGTGCAAACACACTTAATGTGCTGCCCTGGAGGCCACCTGCTGTTTTTTGGCCTTAATTGGCATGTTTTTCTATCTCACCAACAGCCACAGGAGACATCATAACGTAGCAGTTAAAAGCATGGTCTTTGGATTTGCATCCTGACTCTAACACTCCCCAGCTGCGTCCCTGGGCTAGCTGTGTCACCCCAGGAACTGCCCACTGGTATGTGTTGTGAGAAGTAAATGAGGCAACCTTATAACACTTGGTACGTCTTATAAAACACCTCCAAGCAGAGCAGTTAGCACAGTGCCCAGGACATGGTACTTATACAGTCATCGCTCACTTTACAAATGAGGACCCTAAGAGGCCCAGACAGGTTAAGTGATTTGCTTAAGGTCAGAGGGCAGTCTGGCCCTGGTATCAACCCAGGGTTGTTTGGTGTTGTTGTTGTTTTCCTCTGTCACAAACAAACGAGAAATTCTCTAGGGATGAATGTTGATCTACCTAAGAGTCCTATTGACTGAACTCAAGAGCCTAACAGATAAATATGTTCAGAATGGGGAAAGCATGGCCATGACCTTGGCACTATGGAAGACAAAGTTATCGTAGGGGAGCTTAGGACTGGGGTTTGGTCCTTCTATCAATAGTCATTAGAGCACAGCATGAACGCAGCAGATTGAATATAACAAGTCACAAACACAAATGCGTATAGTCTGGCTTCTACCATACATCCCAGTTGAGGATCACCCGTTCCACATCCTGGGAAACTGTCCAGTCGTGCTTCACCCAGTTGCAACACAACTGAGCAAGGTTGGGGAAAGGCCCCCGTCTCTGTGCTTCCCTTTTCTGAGAAGCAACCATGTATAGTGGTGAAGTTAAAAGCAAGGGCTCCAGAGTCAGCCTTGCTCCGTCAGTATCCCACCTCCACTGCTCACCAG
The DNA here is from genome assembly GCA_963573935.1 of Arctocebus calabarensis. Classification (NCBI taxonomy): domain Eukaryota; kingdom Metazoa; phylum Chordata; class Mammalia; order Primates; family Lorisidae; genus Arctocebus; species Arctocebus calabarensis. The sequence continues at coordinate 7,830 of CAUYON010078198.1, read as the reverse complement.
CTATCAGCACAGCATTACTCAACCTTCTCTGTCTCAGTTTCCTCATCTGTAAAATGGAGATACTAGAGCACCCTGTCCTAGGTCAACCTTAACACTATGGACATTTGGGATCTGATCATTCTTTACTCAGAGGTGTGGGGACAGTCTGTGCATTGTAAAATATTTGGCAGCTTCCTTGGTCTCTACACTCTAGATGCCAGTAGCGCAGAGCACACACACCCTCCCCCACCGCCCACACACTCACCATAATCAAAAATGTCTCCAGACATTGTCCAATGCCCTCTATGGGGAAAGAGTTGTCCCCAGTTGAGAACCAGCCATCTGGGCAGCATTGGGAAGATATGGGAAGAGGTGCACACAAACCACTGAGTGACAAGCAGGACTTGGAGGGTCTGTATGGGGACGGTCGCTAAAGCCTCTGAGACAGAGCAGAAGGCGGCAAGCCAAGGGACCAGCAGGCAGGACTTAGATGGACCAGCGACAGGGGAACAAAGTCTCCACTGGGGCAACTCTGCAAGTGCTGCCTGGCTTAGCCTGATCCCTCTCAATGAGCTTGGGCTGTTATCTCACCCCTGGTGCAGGTTGAATGAACTATTCCTCAGCTAGGGTACAACACCATTCCGGGTGCAAAGCCCTCTCATTTGATGTATTCCTTTTCTCTCGATTGCGTGCATATTCTCGTGAAGTATATTTGTTTCGTTAGATATTGAACACTTACTATGTGCTGAGGATATAATGGTGAACTAAGCATCCAAATTCCTGTCTCCTGGCATCTCGCACCTTTACAGAGCTCTCTATGAGTGGTCAGAAACGCATCCATAATTTACAAGTTAGCCCACAATACTGAACTTTCTCCATCTCCCTTGCCTCCTCCCACCCTGCCCTCCCCACCTCTTACTGCCCAGTCCACCCTGCTTTATAATCCTTGCTAGAATTATCCATTTTGTAACCAAGTGTTGATGTCAAATGATGCATGAGATGACCGACATTTCAAATATTCTAGACAGGATAGAGGATTCTGGTCACAGCCCAGTCTGCAACATCTCCTCTGCGTCTCCTTCTTCATTCCTTCTGAGACGTAATTGTTTCCCCATCACCCCACCCCCTGACATTAATTTCCCCTGATTCATTTTTCATGCCTTTGAATTCTGCCTTTTCAAAGCAGAATATGTTTCTGTAGCTGTTTCTCGTACCTCCCTTCCCTTCATGAATATTTCAAATGCAACAGTGATATGATCGCTCAACCTTAGAGGCACACCAACTTTATCTTATTTATCTTACCAAGCTGCTTCCGATGTGGGATTAAGTCCAAAACATCCTTTGAGAATCTGTTAGGGTTGTTTTCCCCAGGCTGTTGCTGCTGCCTACGTAAATTATAAAGCTACCCCACCACCACCCCCAGCCCCAGCCCAGGGCACATGCCCCTGGCCCCACACCCACCTGGCCTGGGCCAGTCCCCCTCTGGGGCATGTGGGAGCTGCTCCTCTCTAAGCCGACTGGCAGGCCTCCTAATGTGCCCGCCAGGGCATACGTCTCTCCCCCAACTCCCAGCCCAGAGTTCCCTTGGAAGCACAAAGCTAACTCACTATGTGACTTTAAGAAGGTCATATCGCCTCTCGGGCCAAGTTTCTCCATTTACACACAAGGTGGGTGGACATCATGAGCCTGAGTCCTTTCAGCTCTAAGACTCCAAACGATGTGACATAACAAACAGAGCACAGGACACTGGATCAGGCGGTTCCTGGTTCATACCCAAATTCTACCACTAAACTAGAAGTCTGGCCTGTGACTGTGTCTGCCACCAACTAGCTGTGTGGCCCTTAACTGTGTCTGCCACTGACTAGCCATCTGGACCTTAACTAATTGTATTTGCCACCAATTATTTGTGTGGCCTTTAACTACCTGTGTCTGACATTGACTAAGCTGTATAGCCCTTAGCTGTGTCTGCCACTGACTATTTGTCTGACCCTTAACTTCTGTCTCTACCACTGACTAGCAGTGTGACCCTTAACTAACTGTGTCTACCACCAACTAGCTGTGTGGCCCTTAACTGTCTGCCACTGATCAGCCATGTGTGGCCCTTACCTAACTGGGTCTGAACTAGCTTTGTGACCATTAACTACTGTGTCTGCCACCAACTAGCTGGTGCGATCATTATGTGCATTACAGAAGCTCTCAGACCTAAAGCTTATGGTTGTAGTAGGATGACCAGCAACCTCATTTGGCAGGCCTGGGACGGTGGAGGTTCCAGGGACACAGAACTTTCAATGCCCAAACCAGGTAAGCACTGGTCAGACATGTTGGTCACCCAAAGTGATAATTAAAGGTGCATGAGATAACATGTGAAAAACCAGTAAATCCATACAAGTTAATATCTAGCATCAATTACTATTACTAATGTTAATTGTACTGCCCATGGTTGTGTAGGAATTGTTTAGGTTTCTGTTTTTTTCCAAGAACTTTTAAATTTCTCTTTATCCAAGCAGTGCAAGTCCATGATACGAATGGCTTGAAATGAAAAACAAAGCTCTCTTGCTCCTGTCCTTCTCCCCCATCAGAGGCAGGTAATATAAGCCCCTTTTAGTCACCTTTTAAGGCTGACTCTCCATATTCACTAAGGATCAGCTTCTCATGGCACGGCAGTGTCCCATATATAACAGCCCTATGTCAAGGGCACTGGGGATCAGAAAAGGAGTAGAAACAGACCCTGGAGACCCCTCTGCTAGGCCAGATGTTAACTCTTTAATTCAAATAATGGGATGTGGGGAACAAAAGTGGCAGGAAGGGGAGCAGCTGCCTGCATGGGGTGGAAGTATTCTGACACTGACAAATGCCACTGAACTTCAGCCCTGCTTGTCAGGGAATCATTGACTCCAGAGGTGCAGAAATCATCCTGGCAGAGACTGGAAGAAGAGCTGGACATATAGACCTCCAGACATAACCACTGCCAAGGCTTCTTGGACACCTGTTTTGCCTCTGGGTCTCCCTGGCAATGCTGTCTCCAGGCAATCACAGTCAATTTGGAGTGAAAGAATGCCAGATCCACAAGGTAGATGTAATCAGCTCCTGGGACCTAACACCTCCTGGCTCAATCCAAATGGTGCAGGCACCCAAGCAAGTCATGCCTCAAGCAGGAAGAAGGTTCTATGCCAGTTGCCTGGTGCAGACCATCAGTTTTCATTATCACCACCTGTCAGGTTCGTACTCCTTTTAGTTGATGTGGCTAGTCTACCCCAACCAAATCAAAACCCCTTTCCAGAGAGGTGTGTAGGGTAGCAGAAAGATCTGTAGCTGGAGAGGCAGAGGCACTAACCTTGGTTCTGCTTCTCATGTCTGACAGTCTATACCAGTGGTTCTCAACCTTCCTAATGCCACAGCACTTTAATACAGTTCCTGTGGGTCATGACCCACTGGTTGAGAACCGCTGGTCTATACTGTTTACATTTCTTCCGTTGCAAGCAATAGATCTGAAACAAAAAAAATTTAAGAAGAGTCCTTTTCCTTCTATTTCTGGTGAATCAGGCTAGTGTCTATCAATTATGTTTATCTTTTCAAAGAACCAACTTTTTTTTGTTGATCTGTTGTCTTGTCTTGTTGATTTCTATTTTGTCTAGTTCTGCTCTGACCTCTGTTATTGCTTTTCTTTGCCTGGCTTCAGGTTTGGTTTGCTCTTCTTTTTATAGTTCTTTGAGATGTGACATGGGGTTGTTCATTTGTGACCTTCCTGTCTTTTTGATGTGGAGGTTTAAGGTTTTGAATTTACCCTGAGCACTGCTTTTGCTATAGCTGTAGATTTTGAAAGCTTGTGTCCCCTTCGTCATTCAGGTCAAGGAATCTTTTGATTTCCACCTTAATTTCATCATTGATCCAAGGATCATTTAGCAGCAGGTTGTTTAATTTCCATAACTTTGACAGTGGAATTGATTTCTAGTTTTATTCCATTGTAGTCTGAGAAGATACATGGTATGGTTTCAATTTTTTTTTTTATTTTACTGAGACTTGTTTTGTGGCCTAGGATATGATCAATCTTGGAAAACGTCCCATGTGCTGAGGAGAAGAATATATATTCAGTAGTTTGGGGATAGACTGTTCCGTAAATGTCTGTTAGGTTCATTTTTTCTAGAGTCCCGTTTAAGTCTAGTGTTCCTTTATTGATTTTCTGCTTCAATGATCTATCCAGTTTGTCAGTGACGTGTTAAAGTCCCTGGTAATTATGATGCTACTGTTTATTTCTTTTATGAATCAGGATGCTCCTGTGTTAACTCATGGATTGGTAGACTCAACATCATTAAAATGTCCATACTGCCCTAAGCGATATACAGATTCACTACAATTCCCATTAAAATATCAATGTCATATTTTGCAAAGCTAGAAAAAAATAATTTGAAGCTTTATTTGGAATCAAAAGAGAACTCAAATAGCCAAAACAAGTCTGAAGGTATCACATTCAAGATTAATCTGAAATTATAATTAGTCTTCAAATTGTAATATCAGGCTACAGTAACAGAAATGGTAGCATAAAAGTAGAGACATAGAACAATGGAACAAAATAGAGAACCCAGAAAGGAAACCATTTACCTACCATCAACCTATCTTTGAAGCAGACAACATACACTGGGGAAAGGGAACCCAATTCAATAAATGGTGCTAGAGAAAACTGGATAGCTACATGCAGAAGAACTAAACAGGACCTTCATCTCTCAACAGAGATGCTGAAAATTAATTGAAGATGGATAAAAGACTTAAATGTCTTTAAGTCTTTAAACCATTAGAAGAAAACATAAGAAAAACTCTTCTAGACATCAGCCTAGGCAAAGAACTTATGACTAAGATTCCAATAGCAAAGACAGCAATAACATAAATAAATGAAGGGGACTTGTGGGAGAAAATATTCAAAAATTATACATCAGATAAAGGGCTAATATCTAGAATCTACAAAGAACTCAAATCAGTAAGAAAAAACAACTCCATTAGAAGGAGGTGCAAGACGCACACGAATAGAAGATTTTCAAAAGAAGATAAACAATTGTGAATGGAGCTGCAATAAATATTCTAGCGCAAATGTCCTCGTGATAAAATGACTTTTGTCTTCTGGGGGGATACCTAGTAATGGGATTACAGGATCAAATGTGAGGGTGTCCAGCACATCCCTTGGGTGAAGGCTCAACCACAACTTGAACTTTACCTTAGAAATGAAGATAAAGTAATGTAAACATTTGTATCCTCAAATTAATCTGAAATTTAAACAAAAGGCAGATAAACAAATGGCCAATAAACATATGAAAAATGCTCAGAATCATTAATCATCAGGAATGTGCAATTAAAACCACAATGAGATACCACCTTACCCCTGTCAGAATGGCCATTATTAAAAAGGCAAAAAATAATAGATTCTGGTGTGGTCCTGTTAGACCCACAGGCAGGAGAAGGGCTTGAACTTGAAAGGACTGGGATGGACACAGATAAATACCACACAGGGTCAGCACAGTGACCTTGGACAAGTTCAGAGATAGTGATGCCAACTACCACTTATTAAGTGTTTACTGTATGCCAGGCACTCCAGTTAGCTCTTATAATCCTCCCTATAATTCACGAGATATATATTACTCTTCTTCCTATAGCAATGACTACTGTGATTACTGCTATTACTTTACAGAGGAAGAAACTAAGGTTTAGAGCAGTAGGTCTCAAACTTTAGCATGAATCAGAATCACTGAGATTTGCAGAAGTGCAGACTTCCAGGCCCCCACACTCAGAGTTTCTGATTCAGTGAGTCTAGGGTAAAACCTGAGAGTCTGTAATGCTAACATGTTCCCAGATGATACCAGTAACATTTGTCCATTCATACATGTCGGGAGGCAGGCATTAACTGCATGTCAGGAAAAGGGAATAAAAAACACATTAATTACTTTTCAAGAAGTCAGTCCAAAAATTACTATGTGTCCCTATCTTCACAGCAAGAACCCTTCCAACCTCAGCTTAGAGAAATACCTTTCCCAGGAAATAGGTGCAGCTGGCATTTTGCAGAGGGCACACATCAAAAAGAAGCAAACCTACTTAGAAATATAGTTAATGGGAGTTCTTAGGAATGCATGGAATCATTGAGTCATTTCCGACAACCACACACCTGGCCGGGAGAGTGACAATGTCCCAAGGAGGGAGAGACTCAGAAGTGTGCTTAGCAAAGCTAATCATTCAGGTGGACTTACCCTCAGCCAGTCATCTCTGTCTTGCTAAAAAGTAAAGAATAACACTGGTAGAAATCAAACTGCACAGAGTCAAATCCAGGATGCACCATTTACCGGCTGTGGTCTGTAGATAAGATGCTTAACCTCTTTGGGCTTTATCATCTTCATCCATAAATGGGGAAATTAAAACAATACGTAAGCTAGCCTATAGGTTATTGGAAGGACTAAATGAGATAGATAAAATTCTTAGTTAAGATAGTCTCAATATTACAAACTCTCGGGAAACTTAATTTATTATAATATCATTATTGGTGGAAGTGCTGGTGGTGTTAAAATATTACTGGCCATACCGAAACTATCTGGAATCCTGTCAATAATTGCAATCGTGATTCTATATCTGACACTCCCGTGAGTAGGAATATAAACAAGTACAATTTTTTCAGAAAGTCATTTGGCAATTTATACCAAGAGCCTTACAAACACTTGCTTGTTTTGACCCAGAAAGTCTGTTGTTAGGAATTTACTTTAGAGGAGTGATCTAGTTTGGGGACAAGGGTGTATGCCCAAGAATGCTATCACATTATTGCAAATAGTGAAAAAAATGGAGTGTCAACCAATAGAAAAATGTTTCTAAAGTTATGTTATGTTCATACAGTGGAATGGAATCTTTTGCAACTATTAAAATAATGTTCATAGTTTTTCATCAGGGAGATTGTACATTTTAAAATATGTTTGTAAAATCTCATATGGTCTACGAAATCAGTTATACAAACATATGAAAGATGAAGGGAATGAAATAATTCCCAAGTCATCTACTCTGTGTCTTGAGATGGGATTTCTCGTGGTTTCATGTATGTTTTCAGATTTCCCTCAATAGTCATCTTTATAAGATGACTTATACTCAGAGAGCTGAGTAGAACCTGGTGCAGGAGAGACAGCAGCATTCTAAGGAATTAAGCTAGAAATGATTCTTTCTGTTCGGGAGTGCTGTTAAGTTACAATGACCTTTTGTGAATGTAGCTAGTAATTAAAAGAGGGGTGTAGTGTTGGGAAGAGAAGGGGGATACAGAGACATGAAGACAAGGAGTAGGTATTATTGCCACACAGTCTTGAGAGATTAAGAAAGAAAGAAGAGATGCAAGATACCCTCAGCAATGGCTGAGCCCCTGAGATTATCGGGAATGTTGAGGGAGCAAGAGGGGAGACTTCTGTGATGTTTCCATCTGATGTGACAAAACTGATCATTGGCAGAATTAAAGGTGCATAATGTGTCAATTAGGAAACAAGACAGAAATATCTTATGGAAACATATGACCTTTTTAAGTTACAAGTGAACAGGAACTCAACTCAGTCTGATGTAATTAAGAAATTAACTCAAGTGTTGTATGAAAGGAGAGAAGGTTAGCACTCCCCTTGACAAGGATGGAAGAGGCCCTCGGGCCTAACAACACACATACGGTTAAGGCATTGCCACCTACTTCGTGGCATCTAACCATCGTTTTTTTGTGTTTACATGGATGGAGCTGGAACATATTCTTCTTAGCAAAGTATCTCAAGAATGGAAGAAAAAGTATCCAATGTACTCAGCCCTAATATGAAGCTAATTTATAGCTTTCATATGAAGGCTAAAACCCAATTATAG
>CAUYON010078194.1:0-15771 GCA_963573935.1 Arctocebus calabarensis | reverse complement strand
ACAGATATCCTTCATGGCATTTCCTTGATCACTATATAAAGACATTAATACTCTACCTTTAATAAGTTTCGCCAGTACCCTGCTAAGATGCACCGTAGGTGTGTTCCCACTAATTGCCCTCCCTCTACCCATCCTCCCCGTTTTTTGAGACAGAGTCTCACTATGTCACCCTCGGTAGAGTGCCGTGGTGTCAAGCTCACAGCAGCCTCAAACTCTTAGGTATAAGCAATTCTGTTGCCTCAGCCTCCCAAGTAGCTGGGACTACTGGCTATTTTTTTTTTTTTTTTGGTTGCAGTTTAGTTGGCCCCAGCCAGGCTCGAACTCACCAACTTTGGTGTATGTGGCTGGTGCTATAACCACTGTGTACTGGTGCCAAATCTAATCTTTGATTTTTTTTTTTTAAACAAAAAAGATGGTATGACAGATTTGGTCTGTGGGTCAAAATTAATCATTTTTATGCTTTACCAGCTTATAGAACTTGAAATGGATCTATGTAAGTCTTAGAAAATAGTTGTTATAAAAAAAATTTTTTTTAAAGAAAACAGTTGTTACATTATCCAATTATTTGTCTTTATTTTATGATAACTAAAATTTTTATATGGATTCATCTTTAACCTTATTAGTTGTGAATACAGTTTTTTATGAAAAGATTTACTATTTTTCCATGTATAACGTGTACTTTTTTGCCCCTATTTTTGAGGGAAAAATAAGGATGCATATTATACATGCACATTATATGGCTCGGGAGTGGGCGAGCCCAGTGGGCCTCATCGGGCTGCTGTACCCTCCTGCCTGACCCCACCAGGCACATGGAGTTCTAGTCCAGGAAGATCTGGAATCCTGTGGGCGCAGGCTGAAGTAGCCTCCCCTGGGTAGTGCAATCAGGGGAGGGGGCAGTGGTGGGCTAATGAGGTAGACTATGGCCTCGTGGAGCCAGGGCTAAGCACGGCTACATGGAGGAGACTAGGAGCCCTGCTCAGACCTTGGGGACCCCTCTGGCTGCTCACTGAATGAGTGACCTCAGAAGCTCCTGCCCTACAGCCACACATGTGGCCATCTTGGCCAAAGCCCCAACATGGCAGGGAGGGCAGGGCTCCTGGGAGAGAAGGAAGTAGCAGACTTCACAGGATGAGCAACTATGGGAGGGTGGTATGATCTGCATATTTACTAGGGGAGCTTTAGCCCTGTGGAGAGCTGTCTCTCTCAACCAAGAGCTGGCCACTTTCTTGAGGGGCATTATCCTAAAAGTTAGAGCCAAAAATGAGGGGGGGCATTATAGGGTAGTAATATTTTGATTAATTCTAGATTATGCTCTATTAACTGGATATCCTGACAAAGTTTACTTTCCCCTGGCCCCCACTTTCTTTTTGTTCCTATGTTTGCAGAAAATTTTTCTGTATATGTTCTCCTTTAAGTTTAACAAACATCTTTTAGCTCTTGCTTAATAACTATGCATCCTGCCCAGGGACTCTTCACCTCAGGGAAGCCCAGACTTCTTGTGAGGAGTTGCTGCCTTCTGAGTTGCCTGGAGACAGGGAGAGTGTGGAGAGAGACTGAGTGTGGGTAGACCCTGGACCAGACCCAGGGAGGTGCAGCTGTCCCAGCCCACACCCCTCTATGCTAGGAGTCCTGTCAGAGACTTGCTGAAAAAGGACCCAGAGAGTGATCTATTGGTTGATTTTGATTTACTAGTTGGGAACTTCTGTTACTTGATAGCAAATGCCTAAATAATAATCTTAATGTAACAATTTAGATATTTAAAAATAATCATAATATAACCTTAATGAGCTTATTGAATTCCCTCCTCCTTCTTGAGTCTGTTAACAACTCCTGCAACTCATGCTTAGCAGCTGTGTGTATTTTATATTCTTTTTAAAAATAATACCCTAAAGTTTGCATTTCTTTTTAAACCTTTAAAGAGGAACTAGTACCTATGTTACTCAACCTTTTTCAAAATATAGAAAAAGAAGGACTACTACCCAACACATTCTGTGAGGCAAACATCACCTTGATCCCCAAACCAAGAAAAGGAAATTATAGACCAATTATAGACTAATGAATATTGATGCAAAAATATTCAACAAGAACTTTGCAAACAGAATCCAGAAACAAATCAAACAAATTATACACCATGACCAAGTGGCTTTTATCCCAGGGTCTCAAGGCTGGTTCAATGTACATAAATCTATAAATATAATTCATCATGTAAACAAATTAAAAAACAAAGACCATATGATTCTCTCAATTGATGCAGAAAAGGAAACTTCTTTTAAATAATAAGGGATTTTATTATTTAAAAACCCATACACTAGCCGAGCATTGTAGCAGGCACCTGTAGTCCCAGCTACTCGGGAGGCTGAGGCAAGAGAATTGCCTAAGCCCAGGAGTTGGAGATTGCTGTGAGCTGTGTGATGCCACAGCACTCTACTGAGGGCAATAAAGTGAGACTCTGTCTCTACAAAAAAAAAACCCAAAAAACCATAAACTAAAACTAGTATTATTCATTGTTCTTTTTGGGGGGGAAGGAGGGGGAAACAGGATCTCCCTTTGCCCCAGGCTGGAGTACAGTGGCCTCATCATAGCTTATTGCAGCCTCAAACTTCTGGCTGTCCAAGTAGCTGGGACTACAAGTGCATGCCACCATTCCCTGCTGATTCAAAAAAAGGTAGAGACAAGGTCTCACTATGTTGTCTAGGTTGATCTTGAATTAATGATGTCAAGCAATCCTCCCTCTTTGGCCTCTCAAAGTTCTAGGATTGCAGACATGAACTACTGCACCCAGCCTAAAATTGATAACATTCTTCATGGTGAAATATTGAAGGCTTTCCTAATAAAAGATAGGAGAAAGGTAAGGATGTCCTTTCTCACAACTTGTCTTTAACATTGTACTAGAGTGTATAGCCAATGCAACAAGGCAAGTAAAAGAAATAAAATCATGTTAATTGGGAAGGAGGAATAAAACTGCCTTTACTTGCAGATGACATGATTGTATACATTTAAAATCCCAAAGAATCTACAAGAAATCAATTAAGGAGGTTGAAGAATGCAAGATCTGTATCAAAAAAAAAATGAGTACATTTTTATATACTAGCAATGAACAACTGGGAAATAAAGTTTTGAAATACCACTTAAAATATTATCACAAAACATAAAATACTTAGTGATTAATCTAACAAAATATGTGCAAGATATTTATACTTGAACTCAAAATTGTTGAGCAAAATTGAAGGAGACTAAAATACATGGTGAGATAAATCACATTCATGAATTGGAATAATTGATACTACTGATATGTCAGTTCTTCCCAAATTGATTTATAACTTTAATCCAAACTGACATCTAGAATACATGCTTTTCTGGTTAAAAAAAAAAAATAGACAAGTTAATTCTAAAATTTATCTGGAAACACATAAGACTCAAAACAGCCAAAAAAGCCTAAAAAGGGCAAAGTTGCAGGACTTATTTGACCTGACTTCTACATGTACTGTAGAGCTATAGTAGTCATTACAGTGTGCTACTGGTGTAAGGGTAGAAAAATAGATCAGCAGAACAAAACTGAGAGTCCAGAAATAGACCCACACTTATGTGGTCTGCTGACATTGAACAGATTTCAAAGCAATTCAGTGAATGGAACAATAGTATATCTATATGGAGAAAAATGGACTTTAACCCTCTAGCTAAAACCATAGACAAAAATTAGTTAGAGGTGATGCTTTGGGAAAACACTCCTCAGACCGTGCTTTCCTCTAAGCTCCACAGCAGTCAGCACAGAAGAGAACTTCTGTGACCAAATGTAAGTTCCCCCCACCACAGATACCAAACAGTGGACACCAGCTCTGATTCATTCCTGATGGTATCTACTTGGGAATAGTGACAGATCCCAAAGGCTGAGGACTTAGTACCCAAGACTCCCCCCAACCCCTGACACCAGCTGTAAGTCCAAGTCCATGGAACTTCTGACCAACTGGCTTCCAGTTGGAGTCCCCATGACCCACCCTGTCTTTGGATTCAATTAATTTGGTGGAGCAGCTCACAGAACTCAGGGAAACATTATTCATGTTTACCAGTTTATTATAATAAATATTACAAAGGATACAGAGGAAGAAGGCATAGGGTAAGGCTTAGGCAAAGCTTCCATGCCCTCCGTAGGTGTCACTCCAGGAGCTTCCATGTGTTCAGCTATCTGGAAGTGTTGCAAACCCAGCTCTCTTGAGTTTTTATGAAGGCTTCATTACATAGGCATGATTGGCAACCCTGTAGAAATGTAATTAGACAAAACACACAAGATCTACACCCATCAAGGCCTATTCAAATTCTTCCTGGCCTCTCTGTACTCCTTCCTCCAGGGTTTGGGGTAAGACCCTCTGGGGAATGAGAATCTTTTGACCCACAGTAAGATCAGAGTTCTGCCTTGGAAAATTGAAAGGAGGATAGGAGAAGGTCAGAGAAATTCTGTCTCCTGAGCCCTGCTCCTGATGCCTAAAGTGCCCTGACACTATAACAAAGAGTATGGGAGTTATGAAACTCCATAGAAAATGTGGATAAAACCATATATAGATGGGCAGATCTACATTAAAAGGTAAACTCTGAAGCTCCTAGAAGAAAGCATAAGAGGCTAGCTTCCATCCAGGGGGTAATCAAAGATTTCTTAGAATACAGAACGTCCTTTTTGGGGGGGGGGAGACAGTCTCACTTTGTCACTCTTGGTAGAGTGCTGTGGAATCACAGCTCACAGCAACCTCCAGCTCTTGGGCTTAGGCGATTCTCTTGCCTCAGCCTCCCGAGTAGCTGGGACTACAAGCGCCTGCCACAATGCCTGGCTATTTTTTTGTTGCAGTTTTGGCTGGGGCTGGGTTCAAACCCCCTATCCTCAGTGTATGGGGCTCACACCCTACTCACTGAGCCACAGGTGCTGCCCAAAAGCTAGTTTTTTTTTTTTTAATTTGTTTGTTTGTTTGTTTTTGAGACAAGAGTCTCAAGCTGTTACTCTGGGTAGAGGGTGATATGGCATCACAGCTCACAACAACCTCCAACTCCTGGGCTGGGCTCAAGCGATTCTCTTGCCTAAGCCTCCCAAGTAGCTGGGATTACAGGCGCCCACCACAACGCCTGGCTATTTTTTTTGGTTGTAGTTGTCATTGTTTGGCAGGCCTGGGCTGGATTTGAACACGCCCATGTGGTTGTGTATGTGGTTGGCGCTTTAGCTGCTTGAGCTACAGGCGCTGAGCCACACATAAAGTACTTTAAAAACTAATAAAATGGGCTTCATAAAAATAAAACACATTTTCTTATCAAAATCATATTAAGACCTGATTTCTTGTACCCTTAGTGAACCCCCAACAATAAAAAAAAGTATATTAAGAAAAAAAAATAAGCAAACCACAGAGTAAAAATATTTGCAGAAATTTATATGACAAAGAACTTGTATCCAGAATATAGAGACGACTCTGACAACTCAATAAGGCAACGCAGTTTTTAAAATGATCATTGTACTTGAACAGATATGGCACTTAGGAAGATATATCAATAGTAAATAAGCATATGGACATTATTAGTCATCAAGAAAATGCAAATTAAGGCCAAAATGAAATATCACTGTATACTTCCTAGAATGGCCAAAATTGAAAGATTGGCAAGTTCAAATATTGGCAATGATATGGAACAACAGGAATTTTCCTACCTTGCAGAATGCAGAATGGTGTGGCTCTTTCAGAATACAGTTTGGTGGTTACTTGTAAAGATGAACATTTATTTGCCACTTACTCAGCAATCCCAAATTCAAAAAAAGATTTGTAGAGTATGTTTATAGCAGCTTTAATTATATATAAGCAGCCCCAAATTGGAAACAACCTACATGTCCATTATCAGAAGAATGGGTATACAAATTATGGTATAATCATGCGATGGAATACAACTTGGAAAGAGAAAAGGAATGCCTGTTATACATGGATGAGTCTCAGAAACCTATGTTTCAGTAGTATGAGAATATATAAATATCTCAATAAAAATTTTAATTAAAAATGTTAAGCCAAAAAAGTCAGACACAAAAGAGAACATACTGTATTCTTTTCATATATATGAAGTTTTACAAAAGGCAAGACCTATTTATTTTGAAAAAAATCAGAACAGTTGCATCCCCCAGGATAAGAGGGTTCCCTGTGTTATGGCATGAAAGTTTCCTTGAAGGAAATTTCCAGGGAATTGTTCTGTTTCTTTATCGTGGTGTTGGTTATGTAGGTCTATACATACACTTGAGTTTTGTGTATTCCATATGAAAAATGTACCTAAGTTACAAAGAAAAGATATTTTGATATTTTTTATTTTTCATTTTTTAATTTTTTTGATATTTCAGAAATATCTTTATTTTTTATTTTTACATACACATGTATTAATTAGGTTTCCACTTTTTGCCTTCACAGAAATGAAAAGCCTTAAAATTTAATAACAATAGCAATGTTTCAGATAAGGACTAGAAACAAAAATCACGTAAAGAATGAATGAAGATAAATACATTCAGAAAAGAAAACAGACGATTATTGCATCAAAATATTAAGCAATATTAATAATAATAATGCTAAAAAAGTAACGTTCATATTGTCAAATAAGAGTATGTCTATTATAGAATGCTTTGACTCTGAGGCTCAGTATGAAGTCATCAGTTAACTTTTTTTTTCCAAAGTCTCAAAAAATAGACAACTAATATTATATAAATAAAAGTAAAACAGAGTTTCAAAAAACAGATTATACCAAATCTTATAGACAATAGAAAAAGAAGAAAATCATTTTACTTGATCTGGATACACCTGATAATGAAATTGGAGAAAATATATTGTTATAAAGGGAAATTACAAACATATTTCACTTATAAATGAGGATGCAATATCTTAAAGAACATATTGACAAGTTGAATTAAAAATTAATGTTTAAGTAATGTATTTTGGTCAAAATAGAATCAAATTTATGTGAGAATTGCTCGCTATTTTCTTTCCTTTTTTTTTTTTTGTTTTCTTTCCCTTACCCCCTCCCTCCTTCTCTCTCTGTCTGCTCTCTCATTCCCCCATGCCCCACTGTGTCATTTATTGTCCTCAGATCAAAGTTGAATACATAGGATTCATGCTTCTCCATTCCTGTGATGTTTCACTAAGAATAATGTTGTCCCACCTCCATCCAAGTTAGTACAAACGCTGCAAAATCTCCATTTTTGATGGCTGAATAATATTCCATGGTAGACATATACCATAGCTTACCAATCCATTCCTGGGTTGAAGGCCATTTAGGCTGTTTCCACATTTTAGCAATTGTACATTGGGCTGCAATAAACAGCCTAGTATAAGTATCTTTATAATAAAAGTTTTTTTTTTTTTCTTCTGGATAGATGCCCAGTAATAGGATTGCAGGATCAAATGGGAGGTCTAGGTTGAGTTCTTTGAGCTTTCTCCGTACTTCCTTCCAAAAAGGTTGTATTAGTTTGCAGTCCCACCAGCAGTGTAAAAGTGTTCCTTTTTCCCCACATCCGTGCCAGCATCTGCAATTTTGAGATTTTGTGATGTAGGCCATTCTCACTGGAGTTAGATGGTATCTCAGGGTGGTTTTAATTTGCATTTCTCTAATACTTAGGGATGCTGAGCATTTTTTCAAGTTTACTGGCCATTCGTCTATCGTCTTTAGAGGAGATTCTATTCTTCTCTCTTCCCCATTGAAGTATAGGATTGTAGGGTTTTTTCTTATAGATTAATTGACGTTCTTTGTAGATCTCTGGTTATTAAACTTTTGTCAGATTCAAAATGCTCAAATATCCTTTCCCATTGGGTAGGTTGTCTATTTGCTTTGGTTGTTGTCTCCTTGGCTGTACAGAAGCTTTTCAGTTTAATTAAGTCCGATTTGTTTATTGTTGCAGTTGTTGCTATTGCCGTGGCAGTCTTCTTCATAAAGTGTTTCCCCAGACCAATATCTTCCAGTGTTTTTCCAACTGTTTCTTTGAGGATTTTTAACATCTCATGCCTTAAATTTAAGTCCTTTATCCATCTTGAAGCAATTTTTGTGAGTGGAGAAAGGTGCACATCCAGTTTCAGTCTTTTACATATGGATATCCAGTTCTCCCAGCACCATTTATTGAATAGGGAGTTTTTCCCCCAGTGAATGCTCTTGTTTGGTTTATCGAAGATTAGATAACTGTAAGTTGTTGAAAACAACTATAGAGAACCTGGAAATGATATTTCGATCTTTCTAACTTGCAAATTAGATTTTATTTTTATTGACTTAATTCAAGACCTAGATCTTTATATGAGCAACCTTATAAAAGAAGTCTGTATATTTGGAAGTTGATTTCTCTTCTTTCCCTTTGCTCTTTGTTCCCTTCTTTTTTCTTCTGAAATCCATAGGAATGTGAGAGAAGGTAAGTGACTAGTGCACACAAAACTATAGCATAAAACTTGTATCAGAATTTTGTCATTTGGACCTTGTGCAGGCCTATAATTTGAATGTGTGACTCTAGAAATGGTTGCTATGGTGATAAACCACTTTACTTAAATAGCATGTATTTTACTCAAAATTCAGAGAAATGGTAACAGTTTCTAGTAATCATGCACTGGTATTAACTTGCAGGGATATGCCTGGAGCTTACAGGTTTTGCATCCATTATCACCAGATAAGTTCATCAGGTTAAAGCTATGTCAGTGAATAATGAAATATGTATATTTAGCCTAGTTTTCTTGTTACATATCTCCCCTTGCACATATGGCGCCCCCTTTTCAACATTAATAATATGAGCTGGAGAAATCAGGCCAAGGGTACTGAATTACAAAAAGGTGAAACTGAAGGGAACCTTGTAAGGTCATCTTTTCCATCATTCTGCCTCCAGAAGAACTGGCTATTCTTCAGCTGTCCCAAATGGTACGAATTTGTCAAAGATGAAAAACAATTGAAATGCTGCTTGGGACAGCCCCTGGTGTAACTAACCATCCTGACTGACTGCAGCATTCAGCGATGCCATCTGGCTGCACAGTGCTGAAATCTTCCCCTTCTTCATTTGATAGATTTTGAATATATATCCTCTTATTCTTTATCTTTTGAGATTGAAGATCTCTCTTATAAGAAACCTCCACCCCTTCATCTTATTAGTAGCCTGTCTGTAAACATTCTCTGGTCCCTTTATATCTGTTCAGGCTGTTTGCGATGTTTCAGGTTTGAACTCAGTCACAATTTTATATAAGGATAGAACATTTTTTCTTTGATTTCTAAGATGCTTTCTGATGATAGCCAGATTTTCTTGACTATTGTACAATGGTACATTAGACCAGTATCTTTATCTTCAAAGAAGAGTCTACAATGAATTTTAGGTCTTCTATTGCACAGATAAATGGATAACTGACAGTCTTATAATGATAATTTAGAATCTTGCTCCCACAACTGAATATTGAAATTCCTCTGTCATCTTTCTCCCCCTTTATACAATCTTATGGGAGCTCATCGTCTTCTATTTGCTTTTCATGACCTGGAAGATCTTATAGCCTTGGCAATTTCATTTTTCATTTCTCTGTTCTATTACTTACAAAACCCTAAAATTGCATCAGTGACAGCATACATCCCTGAGGAATCCTACCAGCTACGAGAGAAGAAGAGGAGACACCCAAAACTTAGATGATCTGTAACCTAGCAAAAGAAATCCCTGAAAAATTAAGATTTGTTCATGTTCCTAGATAAAGCCTGGAAGCTGGAATTTGCCTTGGCCATTTATTTTATAAGGAGATAAGAGGCTTGGCTCTTCGTGAAGAAAACTACATGGCCTGAGAGTACCACGCTGGCCATTCTGCATCCTTGTTCTATCAGGGAATAGTTTCAATGGGGGGATATTTAAGAGGGGACTCTGAAACGCTTTAGAAAAACTATTAAGATTCTGCTTTCTAAACAATGGCATCCTAAACCTAATGCTTAGCAGATTAGCTAAGAGAAATGGTAAGATACACATATACACACAGTATTTACAAGGTAAATACATAGAAGCTCAAAGCATTTGCAGTAAACATTTGCATAAAGGTAAGTGGATCTGCACTGACATTACCAGGAAGTGAAGGAACAATATTGTGATTTGTTTCAGTGTAGCCAGTTTCGGGCTATTTAAACCAAATTGACACTGGAAGCAGTGGCTCACACCTGTAAAATCAGCACATTGGGAGGCCAAGGCAGGAATAGTGCTTGAGGCTAAGAGTTTGAGACCCATCTAGACAACAGAGACCCTGTCTCTGCAAAAAATGAAAAAATAAAAAATTAGCCAAGTATGGTGTTGCACATTGGTAACCCCAGCTACTTGGGAAGCTGGGACAAAAGAATTGCTTGAGCCCAGGAATTTGAGGTTGTAGTGAACTGTGATAGAGCCACTGCACTCCATCCTGGGCTATAGAGAGAGACCCTGTCCCTAAAAAACAAAACCAAAAAAAAGAACCAAAACACCAAATTGACAAAGAAATATGAAAACAGGCACTTTTATGTGTGGCTGGTGAGAGTATAAATTAGTAAAGCTGCAATGGAATGCAATATAGTGATGTTCAAAATTATAAAGTTGTATACTATTTGACCCAGGAAGTCCATTTCTAAAATATATATCCTAAATACATACTTACATATATGCAAAATGACATAAGCTCAAAACTGTTGACAGCAATGCTATTTGTACTAACAAAAACTGGAAAAAACCCCAAGTGTTCATTGTGAAGGGACTGCCTAGTAAATTATAGTACATCTAAACAAGAGAATACCATGTTTCTACATCAAAGCAACTAAACACTTTGGTTTAGTTTTCTTTTTCCTTCCACTTTGTCAAGAAATTCTGATAATGATCCTCAGGTATTGTACCAAGAAGAAAATACCAGAGCCTATAGCGTTTTGGGGGAAAAAAAATCCACAGAACTACTGTCCACAGAGACCATTTCTGAGTATTTCTTACTGGCTACTGTAACTTCTAATTTTAATGACTTGAGTACATTAACAAATGGACAGCGAGAAAGAATAGAAACATTAAGCTAGATATGAATATGAGCACAGTAAAAAGAAAGTGACTGAGTCTCTGTTCCCATTCTGTAGAATATTCGTTATGGATGTATCAAAAAACATTTCCTTAACTGCTTGGATGATAACTCACAACCCAAGGAGCAATGTCAAAAGAGAGAGGGTTACACTTAGGTTCACCTTTTAATAGGATTTGTATGCAAATTTAATTAAATTTTATGAATTGAGAATTTCAAGATAGATTATGTATCTTAGGGGCCAAAACTATGCTAAGCAAAGTAACTTGTCCTCAGCCAGATATTAGAACATCAGAGGTGTTGCATCCTCTTCTTACTGCAGAACGTAAGGAGTTTTGATAAGAGAATACAGCCTATATTAATGAATGCTGGAGAATTTTAAATATTTTCCACTTCTTAAAATAAGACATAGAGAAGCAACCCAGAAGATTCCTTGTAGGGAGGGGGGACTGAAGAAAATAACCTCTTTACAATTCAACTTTTATACATATTAATTTTTCAAGGTTCAAAATGATTTTTACATTGTGATTATTCTTTCCAAGCTGGGCACAGAAGAAGAATTATTGTACATGTTACAAAGCCAGACATAATGATGTTCTGAGGAGGCACACATTTAAGGGCTGTCTGCAAAAGGCAAATGTCAGGTAGATTTTTTCTTTCTTGAAATACAGATAGCAAAAAGTGTAAATGACCCAAAGTTTTGCTGCAGCTCTGGGCAGTCATATATTCATTGGGTAAATATATATTAAGTGCCTACTACTGGGTATAAAATGTGGCCATTGCATCAAGAGCCTGAATAATCAAAGAAACATCAGATTCATTTGTGTTACATGCAATCTTTTCACATTCTTTAAAAATTGTTAACCTGATTGTTAACCCAAAGCTGCTGCAACTTTCAGTTTACTCAGTTTACCCAAGTGTTAAATGTGTGAGTCCTTTCCCAGGTGGTTCTGTGTAAGTGAGAGCTTCCTGCATCTCTGTCCTTTGTCTTGGCCCTGTCCTTTGTAGATATCCTGTGACATTTTCTGCTCTTTTGTGCTTAGCTTCATTTAATTTAAAGTAGTGTTTTTCAACCTTTCTTTAAATCTCATGGCAAACCTTGAACCTTAACTATAAACTTCCACAGCTCATTTAAATTATGTTGATCCGAAACAAGGGTTAAAAAAAAAAAAAAGAATATCCTTACTGAGCTTTGAACTTCTTTTGAAAACAATTTAATTAGTGATCTTTAACCATTTTCAAGGCCCACCTAAGACCCTTCCACGGCACACTGGTTGAAAATCATTGATTTAAAGTGATAACTTTTAAAATGGGCCTAAGGTCAAAATGGACTCTGCTCTCCCCGAGACAGAGGATTTGAGACCACTTCTTCCTCTATTGTAGAGTGAGGCGACCCAAGAAATGCAAGTGACTATTAAAATCCTGTCTGCTTATTTCATTCTTTAAAGCCCATGAAGTGCTTTCATGGCCACTCTTTAAATACATTCTTGTGATAACCCCTGTAGTAAACATGGAAATAACTATTTTTCTCCCATTTTTAACAGTGAAGAATTGAGACTTGAAGAGGTCTACAGACCTACCCAAGTGGTGTGACTGAAATTAGTAGCCAGTGTCTGAAGTTAATACAGGAAAATGAGAGAACGTGGGTGTGGGCCTCGTGCAGCACCTCTGAGCCCAGCTTGGAAAGAATAATCACAATGTACTTGTAAGGGTATCCATACATGTGTCAAGCTTGTGCAGAAATCTGGAAGGATGAAATGATGAGTACAAGTATGTCCAAGTGGACTTCCCTATGTAAATGTTTACTTTCATTTTGCAGGGCAGAGGTTTTGAAATTGGGCCTGTATAGCCTGCTCCACACCAAACACTAAATTCAGTTTGCTTGAAGGTGCAAAAGGAGGGTTGTGTTTTGGTGGTGTTTTTTGGGGGTTTTTTTTTTTGTAGATACAGAGTCTCACTCTATCGCCCTCGATTGAGTGCCGTGTAATCACAGCTCATAGCAATCTCCAGCTCTTGGGTTTAGACGATTCTCTTGCCTCAACCTCCCGGGTAGCTGGGACTACAGGTGCCCACCACTACGCCCGGCTATTTTTTGATGCAGTTTGGCCAGGGCTGGGTTTGAACCCGCCACCCTTGGTATATGGGGCCAGTGCCCTACTTGCTGAACCACAGGAGGGTTGTGTTTTTTGACATTTAATAAGAATTTTACAATGTGACTTAAATATCTCATATCTAGCAAGAGCTCCAACTTGCAAACATGGGGTAACTTTGTAGTTCCTTGCTTCTTTTGAACTGATGTGTGTTATTTTGTGTCGGAAAATTAATCCAGGACTTTTTCTTTTGTTTGCAGTCCACTTCTGAAAATTTTACTATGACCAGGAAGAAGGCATTAGTGGACAACGTTGACATGTGCTGTTCAAGTAGCCCATCTAGCAGAGGCCTTCCGGTTGAACTCAAGGGAGAAACAGAGAAAACCCCTGTGACTACAGGCCAAGGAACAGTAGCCAAATACACTGCTAAATCCACACCCTTGTCTAGAACCAAAAAGCAACCCTAAAATTTCCTCCAGTGCTGGACAGGACAGAAACAAAGCTGCTCTTGTTAGCACTAAAATGAGGGGAGAGGAAGGGAAGAGGAGAGCACTCTGCTGAGCTAGCAGCCTTCTACCTCCTCTGAGCCCTGCTGTGTGTTTCAATCAGGTTAAAAGTGAAGCTAGTCATCTCCAAAGCTGTCTAACCTGCATGTCAAAGGACAGCCACCAATAGACTTGGCATTGGCAGCAGCTGAAATCAACTCAAGATGTATGTGAGGGTTGTTTAGGGGGGCAGATGCCCTTAATGCAAGGCTGTGGGCATACTTGCTCAGTTTTACTTCACAGTCTTGTATTTAGGCACAGTTGTTTATAGGGGAAAACAAGAGACCAGATATGGTAATGGAGGTTCCAAATAATTATGTGCACTTTGCACTAGAAGACTTTGTTAGAAAATGACTAATAAACTTGCCATAGGCATTACATGGAAGTGCTTCAGTCATTCAGATGTGTTCTTGTGATTTCAGTTTGCTATAGATTGTTTAAAACAACTTATTTTCAGCATAAAAATAGGAGATTTTGTAACTGATTGCCATTATTTTGATGCTAAATTCCCAATGTATTGATTAAATCAATAAAAGACAGATGTTACCCATGCACACTAATTTTTATATTAATAAGAGGTGAATATAATAAGGCCCTCTAAGTCTTTATGCAAGTTAGCATGGTCGTCTGCTGCAGCGCTAGGCACACTTCTGTGGGGAAGGTCATGAGACCCGTAGAGAGGAAAATACATTGTGACTATTAGCATTAGAGGGATCTCCTTTCCACCTGCCATTCAAAGTCAGACTGGGTGAATAGATGCTTCTCTCGGCTTCACAAGCAAACTCTAAATAAATACTTCTCAATTGCTTTTACTTTTATCAAGTAGTAACCTAGTTTGCTTCCAACCCCTCCTGTGGAATTGTCAGTTAGGGCTCCAAAATGGCCCACTTCTGCCAGCTAAGCACGTACTAGTTGCATTCAAATCCACTCAGTGGCTCGAGTGATGGCACATGTGCTTCTTGCAGTGTATCTAGAAGACACTTAGGGTTCTGAATGGCTTATGTAATCCCTGGCTAAGTGGTTCTCCCAGTATTTTTTTAGTGCCTTTAATGTGCTTTCTTTAGGGAACCTGCTGTCCAAAGCATATTTAGTAAATTGTATTTTATTTTACACTGGAGTTGACATAGCTTCTTCAAGGTCTTTCTTCTTCATTATTCTATCTCGTCCTATCAGGAGCCCATAAGCCATATTCTGAAGCATTCTCTCGGGGTTTAGTGAGCCAGTCCTTAAAGAGTGTGTTCTGTTCCCCCAATGAGACTCCTTGCCTCATGAGGCAAGTGGAGACGTCCCTTCCTTAGTAGCAGTCTCGGAGGCAGAGGTGAGAGCTGCATTTCTGTCATCTTGGGCAGGAAGAGTAAGGACCTAGTGCTTAATGGAGTCGCCTAGTGACCACCGCTCGCGTGCAGAGAAGCCAACCAAGACAGCGGCTCTGCTTCTGCCTATTCTCTGAGCTTGAAAATGAAATATTCCCTGTATTTACTTTTATAGCAATGTTGTCTTTGGGATTAGAAGATTTTGTTGTTAAATGCAGTACTGTCCACATTTCTCTTGGCCCCAAAAATCAGTGATTCTACTCACTAAGTTTGAACAAAGGTCCAAAGCTAACCGCTAACTGAAAAGTAAAGTCATTTTATAACATTTTAGTGTGACTCGAACCTTTTCTCACCCAACACCAGGCAAGGCCAATGGTCCTTCCTACCATAAGCTTCCTTTTATTAGCACTCCTTTTCTAGACCTTCATTTTACTAGTATAGAATCATTGTGATAGGAATTTAGGTCACTCTCTCTGAATAGGATTTCCATATTATTTTTATTTGTTATTATTTATTTGGAACATACTTGGACAAGGCCAAGCTTTGTTTTCCAACTGATGTACCTCTTTAATCTCTGGGCATACATGACCTTACTGTCTCCATTTGCTTTCATGACTGTGAAAAAAAGCAGCTCTTGAGCAGGGCGCCGGCCCCATATACCGAAGGTGGCGGGTTCAAGCCCGGCCTCGGCCGAACTGCAAAACAAAAAAATAGCCGGGCGCTGTGGCGGGCGCCTGTAGTCCCAGCTACTAGGGAGGCTGAGGCAAGAGAATCGCTGAAGCCCAAGAGCTGGAGGTTGCTG
>CAUYON010078190.1:0-14634 GCA_963573935.1 Arctocebus calabarensis | reverse complement strand
TCTGTCTTCTTTAGAGAAGGTTCTATTCATGTCTTTTGCCCATTGATTTATGGGATTGTTGGCTTTCTTCATGTGGATTAATTTGAGTTCTCTATAGATCCTGGATATGAAGACAAAGCTTTTGAATGCTCCCAAATGCTCAAAGAGGAAAAAAAGTGGAGAAGAAAAATGGATCATTCTCAGAGAGCTCTGGGACAACTAAAAGAGATTTAATATTTGCCTGAAGGTGATGAGGTTGCTACAAAAGATACAAATGCTTTACTTCATGAAATAATCAAAGAGAATTTTCCAGACTTGCCAAGAGATTCTGAAATTCAGATAGCGAACAGTTTCAGAACACCAGCATGACTCAATCCCCCCCCAAATTCTCATAGACACATTATAATTAACTTCACCAAAGTTAATATGAAGGAGAAAATTCTGTAAGCTGTAACACATAAGAAAACTGTAACCTACAAGGGGAAGAACATCAGAATGACATCAGATTTCTCTGCTAAAACTGTCAAGCTAGAAGAGGGTGGTCATCGACCTTCAATCTCCTTAAACAAAATAACTTTCAACCCAGGATCTTGTATCCAGCTAAACTGAGTTTCATCTATGATGGAGAAATTAAATACTTTAATAACATACATATGTTGAAGAAATTTGCCATAACTAAACCAGCTGTCCAGGATATTCTCAGATGTATCCTCCATAATGAACAACACAATCCTCCACCACCAAAGTAAACTCCCTCAGAAACTTTTGATCAAATTCCAGTTTCCATAGTGGCAAAAGGATTAAAAATGTCCACTGAGGGGCAGCCCCTGTGGCTCATCGAGTAGGGTGCCAGCCCCATTTACCAAAGGTGGCAGGTTCAAACCTGGTCTCGGAGAACTGCAAAACCAGAAAAATAGCCAGGCATTGTGGCAGGCACCTGTAGTCCCAGCTGCCCTTGGGAGGCTGAGGCAAGAGAATCACCTAAGCCCAGGAGTTGTAGGTTGCTGTGAGCTGTGCAATGCCATGGCACTCTACCGAGGGCGATAAAGTGAGACTCTGTCTCTAAAAATAAATAAAAAAAAAATGTCCACTGGACTTTCAAAAAACTCAATACTCAAAACTCTATCTGGCTTATCATTACTCTCAATTAATGTGAGGACTTAAATTGCCCTCTAAAGAGGCACAGGTTGGCTGCCTGGATACAAAAACTAAGGCCAGAAAGGAAGAGCAGAGAGTGGGAAGGAACGAGGGGGGTAGGGTCTTGGTGTGTGCCACACCTTTTGGGGGCAAAACACGATTGTGAGAGGGACTTTACCTAACAAATGCAATCAGTGTAACCTGGTTTCTTGTACCCTCAATGAATCCTCAACAACAATAAAAAATATATATATGCAAACTGAAAAAAAAAAACCCACAAAAACTCAGGCCAGACATCTGCTGCATTCAAGAATCACACCTTACCTTAAAAGATAAACATAGACTCAGGGTGAAGGGATGGTCATCTATAATTCAGGCAAATGGAAAGCAGAAAAAAGCAGGTGTTACAATTTTATTCGCAGATATAATAGGCTTTAAACTAATAAAAGTAAGGAAAGATAATGACAGTCACTTCTTATTTGTTAAGGGCAATGCACAACATGATGAGATTTCAATTATCAATATTTATGCACCCAACCAGAATGCACCTCAATGTATAAGAGAACTCTAACCAACATGAGCAACTTGATTTCCTCCAGCACCCTAATTGTTAGGGACTTTAACACTCCTCTAGCAGTGTTGGATAGATCCTCCAAAAAGAAACTAAGTGATGAAATTTTAGACTTAAACTTAACCGTTCAACGTTTGCATCTAACAGACATCTATAGAACATTTCATCCTAACAAAACTGAATACACATTATTCTCATCAGCCCATAGATCATCCTCCAAAATTGATCACATCTTAGGTCACAAATCTAACCTCAGCAAATTTAAAAGAATCAAAATAATTCCTTGTATTTTCTCAGACCATCATGGAATAAAAGCTGAACTCAGTAACAGTAGGAATCTGTATATGCATACAAAAACATGGAAACTAAACAACCTCATGCTGAATGATAGCTGAGTCATAGATGAGATTAAGAAGAAAATTACCATATTTTTGGAACAAAATGACAGTGAAGACATGAACTATCAGAACCTCTGGGATACTGCAAAGGCAGTCCTAAGAGGAAAATTTATAGCATTGCAAGCCTTCCTCAGGAGAACAGAAAGAGAGGAAGTCAACAACTTAATGGGACATCTCAAATTATTTCCACTCAGATCAGGAACCAGGCAAGGATGCCCACTGTCTCCACTGCTTTTTAACATTGTAAAAATGGAAGTCTTAGCCACCACAATTAGGCAAGAGAAGGCAATCAAGGGGATCCAAATAGGACCAGAAAGGATCAAACTGTCACTCTTCACAGATGATGTGATTATATATCTGGAAAACCCCAGGGAATCAACCACAAAACTCTTAGATGTGATCAAGGAATATAGCAACATCTCAGGATACAAAATTAACACTCATAAATCTGTAACCTTTATATATACCAACAATAGTCAAGGGGAAAAAACAATCAAGGACTCTATTCCCTTTACAACAGTGCCAAAGAAGATGAAATATCTGGGAGTGTATCTAACTAAGGACATGAAAGATCTCTATAAAGAGAACTATGAAACTCTGAGAAAGAAATAGCTGAAGATGTTAACAAATGGAAAAATATACCATGCTCACGGCTGGGAAGAATCAACATTGTTAAAATGTCTATACTACCTAAAGCAATCTACAGATTTAATGCAATCTCTATTAAAGGACCTATGTCATACTTTAAAGACCTGGAAAAATTAGTACTTCATTTTATATGGAAACAGAAATAACCTTGAATAGCCAAGACACTACTCAAAAATAAAAACAAATCGGGAGGACTCATGCTTCCAGACTTCAGACTATATGATAAATCGACAGTGATCAAAACAGCATGGTACTGGCACAAAAATAGAGAGGTAGATGTATTGAACAGAATTGAAGACCAACAGGTGAACCCAGACACTTAGCATCATTTGATTTTTGATAAGCCTGTTAAAAATATAAACTGGGGGAAAGATTCCCTTTTGAATAAATGGTGCTGGGTGAATTGGCTGGTGACCTGTAAAAAACTGAAACTAGACCCACACCTTTCTCCTCTAAGAAAAATTGACTCTCACCGGTTAAAGGACTTAAACTTAAGACATGAAACTATAAAAGTTCTTAGAGAGAATGCAGAGGAAAAGCTTGAAAAAATTGGCCTGGAAGAATACTTTATGTGGAGGACACCCTGGGCCATTGAAGCAACATCCAAAATACACTACTGAGATCTGATCAAATTAAAAAGCTTCTGCACTGCCAAGAACACACTAAGTAAAGCAAATAGACAGCCCTCAGAATGGGAGAACATTTTTGCAAGTTATGTTTCTAACAAAGGTCTAATAACCAGAATCCACAGAGAACTCAAACTTATTACTAAGAAAAAAACAAGTGATCCCATTTCATTGTGGGCAAGAGACATGAACAAAAGCTTCTCTGAAGAAGACAGGCGCATAGTCTACAGACACATGAAAAAATGCTCATCATCTTTAATCATCAGAGAAATGCAAACCAAAACCACTCTGAGATACCATCTAACTCCAGTAAGAGTAGCCCACATCACAAAATCCCAAAACTACAGATATTGGCGTGGATGTGGAGAAAAGGGAACACTTCTACACTGCTGGTGGGAATGCAAACTAGTGCGTTCCTTTTGGAAGGAAGTTTGGAGAACACTCAGAGATCTAAATGTAGACCTACTGTTTGATCCTGCAATTCCTCTTCTAGGTTTATATCCAAAGGACCAAAAATCATTAATAATAGAGATATTAGCAACAGATTGTTCACAGCAACTCAATTCATAATTGCCAAGTCATTGAAGAAGCCCAAGTGCCCATCGACCCATGAATGGATTAATAAATTGTGGTATATGTATACCATGGAAAACTATGTAGCATTAAAAAAAACTGGAGACTTTACCTCTTTTGTGTTTACATGGATGGAGGTGGAAAATATTCTTCTTAGTAAAGTATCTCAGGAATGGAAAAAACAATATCCGATGGATTCAACACTACTGTGAAACCAATTTATAATCACTCACACTTGCTTATAAAAAATGAAACACAAATATAGCCTAGGATGAAAGAGGGAAGGGGAGGGAAAAGGGAAGGGAAGTGAGTGTGTTGATGGAGGGTTAATAGGAGGACTACACCTATAGATCTTTTTCTTTTTTTTTTTTTTTTTTGTGGAGACAGAGTCTCACTCTATCGCCCTTGGTAGAGTGCTGTGGCATCACAGCTCACAGCAACCTCCAGCTCTTGGGCTTAGGCGATTCTCCTGCCTCAGCCTCCCAAGTAGCTGGGACCACAGGCACCCACCACAGCACCCGCCTAATTTTTTTTGATGCAGTTTGGCCAGGGCCAGGTTTGAACCTGCAGCCCTCAGTATATGGGGCCAGTGCCCTACTCGCTGAACTACAGGCGCCGCCCAACACCTATAGATCTTAATGCAAGTACAAGTTGGATCTACCAGGTGTAGAACACAAATGTCTTAATGCTGTAATTGGGTAAAAGAGGTGAAAGCTATGTTGATTAGTAGCATGTAAGCACTCCAATTTGTACAAATAATCAACACATTGAATCCCATAATGGCATAAATGTATTTATGATCTATGTACAAATCACTTAATTAAAAAAAAGACATCAACTGCTTAATAAGTAAAGATAATTAAGAAAGAAAGAAACAAACAAAAAAAAGAAAGAAAGAAAGAAAGAAAGAAAGAAAGAAAGAAAGAAAGAAAGAAAGAAAGAAAGAAAGAAAGAAAGAAAGAAAGAAAGGGGAAGAGGATGGGAACACTGTACCTTAGGCATCATGTTATAATGGATTCAGTCCCAATCAAATCCTAAACTTTTTATAGAAAATATTTCTAAAATTGTATCAACAATGAGTGGATGGATTTGCTCTCTCTATAATATGAACTTATCTATTTTATTTAATTTTAAAAAGACTGCATACTCCAAAAAAAAAAAAAAAAACGGAGAGGCCAGCCAGGGCCTCTATAACCTCAGGGCTGGCTCTGAGGGGACCCTGGGAACCAGGTTCCCTGAGCCCCTGCAAAGGCGTTACAAATATGTGGCCAGCTCACCCCTGGCCTCCCTGAAGTGGCGTGATCTCAGCCTCAAAGCCAAAGTTTGACTCCTCAAATTCGGGGACCCCCCCCACCTCGTGGGCCTCCCTTCCACCCTTTTTAGCCCACGTCCTGTCCTCAGTCTAGTAGGACCCAGCCCCTTCCAAGAGGCCGAATGCCCCCTCTGCATGGAGAACAGGAGAGGCTGGGGGGGGACCGGCAACTCTAAGACTATACGTGGAAAGTGGAGAAACTTGGGCTGGCATTTGGAGACTCGGCGGCCAGTAAGTTCTGGGCATGTGACCGCCTGGATCTGCAGCTATATCCTCAGTGAGGTCCTGGCGCTCCTGGGGAGAGCTGAGCCCAGCTGATTTTTGACTTCCACAGATGAGCAACTGCGCAGGGCAGGCTGTAGACAGCGTTTGTGCCCAGGGAAGCGACGTGGATGCGACGGCGTCCCAGGAAAGAGTCCTAAGAAAAGGACTAATTCTGGCTGGTGCACAGGCTCATGCCTGTAATCCTAGCACTCTGGGAGGCCTAGGCCAGAGGTCTCCTTGAGGTCAGGAGTTGAAGACCAGCCTGAGTAAAGGCAGGACCTCCAGAGATCTGTCTCCACCAGAACGACTATGAGGACAATAGAAGAAAAATTAGTATTGCGTACATTGGATACTTGCTTTTCCATTCCTGTGATACTTCACTAAGGAGAATATGCTTCAACTCTATCCAGGTAAATACAAAAGATGTAAAAACCAATAGAAAAACAGCTACTCGCCACAGGAGGGGAGAACACAAGGCTATTCCAGTGGGGACAGGGGAAGGAGGGAAAGGGGAAAGGAGAGGAACAAGGTTACTGGTGAGCTCTCTCCTAAGGTGCATGTGGTAAGTAAGGGCATGCAGCACACCCCAGGTTGACTGGATTTAACTACAACTACAACTTGAACTTTGCCTTAGAAATGCAAACAAGGTACTCTAATCATTTGCACCCTCATATTAAATCTGAAATTCAGAAAAGAATAGGAAAAATTAGCATGCATTGTGGCCCGGGGCTGAGGGACTGAGGCTGGAGTTAAGCCCAGGAGTTTGAAGTTGCTGTGAGCCAAGCTGATGCCAAGATTCTGACAAAGAAGGAAGAACGGAAGAAAGGGAGAGAGGGAGAAGAAACAGAAAAGGAAAGAGAGTTCCTTTTAAAGGGAGCTCGTTCCCCCCACCTTTCTCCTACTAAACATAGATCATCAGTTAACTGGTCTCAGGGCTCAGGATAGCAAGACTAGAACTAGTCTCCTAGTTCCTATCCAGCCCTTCCTCTGAAAGCTTGGTGTCCCCTCTTCTTGCAGAAGGTCAACACCACCACCACTACCCCACACCCCTCCTCCCGCCCCACAGAAGATGCAAACTTCCAGACCTAGAATTTGCCCTCAGTTTCCCACCTCCACACACTGCCCAAGACTGAAGAATAACACCCAGGGGGATCATTGTGCAAGAACATGAGAAGTGTGTGGTGGGTGTCATAGAGAGTGACCACACAGGGGTGCAGGGAGGTGGGGCCTGCTGGTGCTCAGCATGTCCTGCAGTCCTCATCAGGCCACTTGGAGTAGAAAGGACAT
Source organism: Arctocebus calabarensis (assembly GCA_963573935.1). Classification (NCBI taxonomy): domain Eukaryota; kingdom Metazoa; phylum Chordata; class Mammalia; order Primates; family Lorisidae; genus Arctocebus; species Arctocebus calabarensis. Next base: position 7,839 of record CAUYON010078190.1, on the reverse strand, counting down.
GCCCTGGGGAGGCAGGGAAAGACAAAGTCATGTGTGGTATTGCCTGCGCTCTGGTACAGAATCGGGCAGAGAGGAGAGGGAAGGAGTAGTGACCTTGGCTTGGGAACCTGCACCACAGTGGGAAAGGGATGGATGTGGCAGATAAGAGGGAAACAGGGAAGCAGCTTCAAAAAATAAAGAGGTAGGGGACAGAAGGAGGGCAAGGGAGTTGGGGAACAATCATCAAAAAGCTGAGGCAGGGGGTTCAAGGCAAAGGCAGACTCCAGAAAGCTTTTCCAGGCCCTGGCTCTTGCTCTGCCGGTTTGGCTCAGGCTGTCCTTAGGCAATGCTCCCTCATCCAAGATGAATCTTGACCAGGGGTCAGCCAGTCTACCCAGATTCATGATTATTAGTAACTCATGTGCTGCATTGTTAAAACCCAGTACCACTTTGTCTCCTTTCTAACCTCTCTGCAGAGAAGCCAGGAAATACACCTCCCAGAACCCTCTTTCCTGTATTATTCCAGTTCACAGTGACAGATGAAATGATGGTCTGACTGTCTGGTCAGACTGATTGACAATCCCACTGTGGCTGTGTATAATTTTGATTTTGGGACTCTGATTCTCTGGGCTCAGTCATGACAGAATCTTTTCCGGATTTCAGAAGTCCCCCTTGTGCTTTTAAATTCTGTCTCTGAAACCACCCATGGGACTACCCTTGGGACTCCAGCCCAACAAGACTTCTAGTGCTCCCACCTGGACTCTACCCCCTGCTAGATATACAAGGGATTTCTTCTTATATACCTATCTCCGGTCACCACATTTTCGTGCTGCTCAAGCAGGTTGAGTTGAAGAAATGCTTGTCTTTAGTCTTCCTAGTCATGCTGTCATAGCCTTATTCAAAGATGTAAGTGACTCCTGCCCAGTTTTGACTTTTAAGCTCTCCTGTTGCCATCTTCACACACCCTAAAGATTCAAACCCCCTCCCAGCTTGGGAATGGGCTCCTGCCAGGCCAGTCTCCTTGCCCTCCCCTGCTCATCCATAATTCTCTCAGCTTCTGCACCTTTATTCATTCTGACTTTCCTATCAAGTGTCAAGAGTCAGCAGTCACCTCAGTTTCAATAGAATGCATTTTTCTTGGTCTTCCTTCCTCTCAGCCTCTCCACAGCATTGTGCAGGTACAGTCCTCCTTCTGCAGTGCCTGATTTGGCCTGGATGACATCACACTCGGAGACTGTATACTCTAGAATTCATATTCGTGCCACACCCCATGGAAAGCCTTTGGTAAATACCAATTACTAGGCCCCTCCCAGACCTACTGAATTATCTACCAATCATACCATTGTGATTATTAAAAGTCATGAAGCAGAGTGAGAAGGTGGTTCCTACCCGTGTTGTGAGTGAGTGTGTTTAGGTGGGGGGGAGGGAGAAGGACTAGATGTTGCTGCTGGTGACGTTTTCTTCCCCTCCATCCCTTTCCCTCCTGGCTCCTGCAGCGGCCGCAGGAAATAAGCGATAACAATGACATCGAGGGAGGGAGAGCGACCATCAAGAACAAGGGAAGTTTCAGTCTGAGGCTAACAAAATGACTCATCATAATGCACTGGAACAAAACCTAGGGACCACATTAAAGACAGCTCTCACAATTTGCGGGGACTCAGTCCCATCACTCCAAGGAGAGAAGGCATCCTGGGCCCAAATCCTAGACAAACCCACCAAGTCTATCCAGCATATTCAAAGGAAAAACCACACACAAACACCAGCATGATATTGACGACCTCAAGTGGCAGAATCTTCTTCTGGAGCAACAAGTCTGTGCACTGGAGAAGGCGAGGCCAAGTGCTCAACTGTACACCAACTACTCCTCCTCAGACAGCAGCCTCTACCGTGTAGCAGATCTCAACCTGTGGCTGTTGACCCCTTTCGGATCGAACGACCCTTTCACAGGGGTCGCCTAATACCATGGGAAAAGACATATTTCTGATGGTCTTAGGAACTGAGATACGGCTCCTTTATCATCTCCAGGTGGGTCCACCCACAGGCAGATGCGCTCACACACGAGTACCCAGTGTGATGACATCATGTGTATTAAAGGGTCGAGGAATTAGGAAAGTTGAGAACCAACATTGGTGCTGAGTCACACCAGCGCCAAAGGCAGCCCTGTCTCTGCCTTGGATGGGGACTAGGACTGCAGCCTGAAGAGCCCCAAAGCAGGAAGAAACTCTGGATGGAGGGCAGCTAAGCTACTTGGGACAACAAAAAAACTGTCTCCATGGTCTCATCTTCCTTTCAGTTCATCATTAGGACCCTCAGAACCATTTAAGAAACTCTTCATTTTTCTTTTTCTCCCCTTTTATTTTTTATGTTTGTTTATTTATTTATTTATTTGCAGTTCTTGACCAGGGCAGTTTTTGAACCTGCACCACCTTCTTTCTCCCCTTTAAAAAACCTTTTATTTTTACATGGAGGCTCTTGGACAATAGCTCTCATTCTCCTTTTCCATTTCTACTTTTCTTTTTTTTTTGAGACAGACTTTCACTATGTTGCCCTCAGTAGAGTGCAGTGGTGTCACAGCTCACAGTAACCTCAACCTCTTGGACTTAAGCGATTCTCTTGCCTCAGCCTCCCAAGTAGCTGGGACTACAGGCGCCCACCACAATGCCCAGCTATTTGTTGTTGCTGTTGTTGTTGCAGTTTAGTTGGCCAGGGTTGAGTTCTTGGTGTATGTGGCTAGCGCTGTAACCACTGTGCTATGGGTGCTGAGCCTTCCATTTCCACTTCTTAAAAAATGTGTTCCCTTCACAGATTCCTGCTCCCCACCAGGAATTTTTAAACCAAAACACACCTGATGTGGCAGCTTTTTCAAATGTGGAGGACAGGCCATCAGAGGCCTGCCACATCTCTAAGCACATGTCCTGCCCACCACACTAGCTCCTCTAGGCCTTCCTGCCTTGCCCAGGCCTCTCCTCCCACTCAAACTCACTGTGCACCTGCACTGAGAGGATGACAATTGTGTTGTGATGGGAAAAGGTACTGAGGACCAGAGAGATCCCGAAAAGTCAGCACAGATATCTCAAATGGAAACATTTCAAGTAGCACAAATGTATACTACCAAGAGACATGAAGAGAAAGAAGAAAACAGAAACTAAAAGGCTTGGAAGTGGTTCTTTACCCGAAAGCAGATGGGGGGTGGGGGGGAGGGCAATAGAGGATGGAATAGAGGGGAGGCTATTTTTGCAGCAGGCAAAATGAAGGGGAAGCAGGTAGCACCAGGAGCCACGCTCCCAGAGAACAGGGTTCAAAGGTAGTGGTCCAGGATCCCCAGGACTATCCCTGTGGCTGAGGCCACCCACCCCAAGAGGAGCCCTTGGCATGGAGTCTGCTGAAATATAGGCAGAGACCAGAAAAGCACCCTGGATCTTTGACCTTAGCAGCCTTACTCACTCACTCTGTGTCTTGGCTCCTTTCCAGAACTTAATGTGACCAATTGTCCCCAAAATTCATCCCCTTGAGTGAAATTCCTCCCCATATTTCCTATACCCCCACTACCGCCATGCCCAGAAGTGGTATTCTATCTGTACATGCTTGTGGATTAGTGGACCAAGAGGATAGAAGAGCGCTCACCCAGCACAGCCAGAGGGAGGCAGCTCCAAGTGCTCCTGTGCTGATCACAGCCCCCCAGGACCTGGGGCTGGAGGTGCTCTGTGAGATTCTCAGGGCAGAGGGAGAAATCTCCCGAGGGTGAGAAGGAAAAGCTAGAATTGGGAAGTTGCTGCTTGTTTCACAGAGACTGTAAACATACTGGAAAAGCATGGAGAAAGAGGGGAAGACAGTTTAAGGGCCCTGGGGTGTGGGCCAGAGTTGTAGGGGAGAGGGGTATGGTGGACTCCCTGGGCACCGGTGGGGGAGTGTGGCAGGTTTACTCCTAGAATGGACTATGGATACTTGAGGGTCAAGATAATTCCTAAGTGATAATTATGTCTTAAGGACCTTGAGGTATGTTATGTTTTTACAACTGGCAGTGAAGGAAAAGGAATTAAAACTTGATACATAAAAGCAAGCTGGGGTGAGGTAGAACCTGTATGTCAGCCCTCATCCTGCATTTTCAAATCCTTATATCCCTGTGCATATCCTCTGACCTCCTCGATTCCCGACCCTCCTGTATCCACAGCTACCTCTCCTGTAATGATACTCGGATCTCCAGGACAAGAGACGGACAGATGGACTCTCGCTGAAGCCCTGTCAGTCTCTGTGCTTTCACAGGAGAAACCGCAGCCTAGCCTGACAGGGCCTTTTTAGGAAAAAAGAAAGTTTCTCCCCTAAGCTCCGGTTCAGGGTCTACATCCCAGCTCCAGTTTCCTAAAACTGAGAGCTCAGCCCAGTGAGGTTTTGACCATGTGCCCCGTTTCCCACGCTGCTGTCCCGCTCTACACGGACAGATCCTCCTACCAGGCTCAGGTTCAGGGGCCGGTCCGCACGGCACCGTCCCACACCGAAAGGTCTTGGATCCCGCCGCTCAAGCTCGCAAAGGTCTCGCCCAGTCTCGCCTGCAGAACGCCCGCGGTGCCCTAATACTGACCAGCTCCCGTTGATGGCTATCCGGGAACTAGGCTGATGAACACTAGCGTCTTCTAAGTTAAAATCTGACCTGTGGTTTGTAACCACATACTCCTCCCTATCAAGAAGACCTGGCTTTTTATGGCGATTTACCAAACCACGGATGTCCTGTACTCCTTTGGCTTTTAAGAGTCAGAGTATACAATTAGGCAAAACTGCCTGCTTCTTCCATTAAAATGTACGGGGCTAAAGGCGGCAAAAAACTTTGAGCGGACTCAGTATCCCAGATGCTGTTGCCTAGCGTTGGCCCCGGCTCTGGGTTCGAGGGCTCCTCCTTCTCACCAGGGCCGCCGAAAGCCGAAAGAAGCGGGCAGCTCGAGCAACCTTTCCCCGGGACTTGAATTTCCACTTCGGCCTCAGAATCCCGGTTGGCCGGTCTGGAAAGCCTTTTTTTCCCCTGTGGCCCTCCATCCCCAGCCCAGGCATGGAAAACTGTGAAACTCCGCAAAAACAGGTTGATAAAATGAGAGCCTGTGCCAGTCGAGCAGGACCCCAGTGTTCTACCTCGGAGCCGCGCTGCTCACGGCCCCTGAAAGCTGAGCCCTCCGGGAAAGACTGGTCTGCGCAGGCCGGACCCTCGGTTCCTGGCGACACTATCTCCTCTACCTTGGGGCGGAGTGGGAGAATCGGGTGATTGGAGAGAGCCCAGGATTGAAGAGGAAGCTTCACTCCATTGCGAGCGACTAAACGTTGCCCACAATCGCCACTAAATTCCCTTGCAATTGAAAGCTATATTAAATGTAGAGTATCAATGTCTTTATGTAGTGATCAAGAAAATGCCATGAAGGCTATCTCTAACAGTACGATCAAAATATTTCTGATTATATGTGAAACACATTCTGCCCTATGACTGCACCAATGTACACAATTATGATTTAATAAAATTATTTTTAAAAAAGAAAGAAAAAAATTCCCTTGCAATTGACTTGTAGGCGTGGTCAGGATTATTCCTGTAGGGCGCACCCTGGTTTGCGCTTTTACCCGGGTTAATTCTGCCGGATCCAGGGGAAAGCTGAGCCCAAGAGACTTTTAAATCCAATAAATGAACAAGCAAGCTAGGTGCGCAGGCTCTGTACCCAGGGAAGGAAGCTTGGGCTTGAAGATGTCTTTGGAAAAGAGTCATACAAAGCAAAGCTCAGGTTCTTGTTTGCATTGCCCTAGGAATATGGCTCAATTAACCAGTCCCAGGGGCTAAGGTAAGAGCCTAAAACCGCTCTTCTGTTTCCTATGCAGCCCTTGCCCCATAAAGCCGGATCGCTCCTACTCTTGAAAAAGATCCAAACTCTCAGCGGAGGGTCGCAGCTGCCAACCCCAATTCCGCCTCCGCTGCCTCTGCACCCGCCACATGTCCAGGAGCGGTTACCACCTGTAACCAAGTGCTGGGCCAGAGGAGCTTCGTGGTGGGAGGTGAGTGAGCACGCAGGGTTCCAGAACTGACTGGGTCTCTGGGGCCAGGTCCCACTCTGCCAGTCCTCCAAGTCCTCACCCGCCCTGTCTCCAGAACGGGCGCCCCCTAGGGAGGCAAATATTCTAGGGTCACCTGGACTTTGCCGCAGTAGAATTGCCTTGGGAGTGGACTAGGGACGCTGCCAGTGAAACCTAGACCACAGTGGAAAGGGGAATGGGAGTGCTGGGAACGCAAACCTTTAGCAGACAAGACTGAAGAAAAGAACCATGCTCCAAAAAACAAAAGGGGGCGAGGCTTCCAGGGAATAGGGGAGGAAATGTGGAGAAGAGTATTCAAATAAAATACGGATTTCCATCGGTGTTCTTCCCGGACTCTGTTTCTTGCTTTGCCTGAACCTGGCTCATGCTCTCCTTGGGGGGAATCTTCCCATCCAGCCGCTCCCCCAAATCTGACCTGTGCTCTCTAGAGGGTTCAGGACCCTGGGCTTGTCCCTTCAGACTGCATCCTCTACTTGTCTTTCAAAGTGCGTAGCTGCCTGGGCGCCCTGGCTCACACCTGAAATCCTCGCACTCTGGGAGACAGAGGTGGGTGGATTGCTGAGCTCAGGAGTTCAAGACCAGACTGAGCTAGAGGGCGACCCTGTCTCTAAAAAAAATAGCAGGGCATTGTGGTGGGCGCCTGTAGTCCCAGCTACTCAGGAGGCTGAGGCAAGAGGATCACTTGAGCACAAGAGTTTGAGGATGCTGCGAGCCATGATGCCAGGGCACTCTACTGAGGGTGACAAAATCTGTCGGAAGGAAGGAAGGGAGGGAGGGAGGGAGGGAGGGAAGGAAGGAAGGAAGGAAGGGAGGGAGGGAGGGAGGGAGGGAAGGAAGGAAAGAAAAGAGGCAGAACACAATGTTCTTGCAAAAACCTCTGGACATTCAGCAAAGAGACATTTGATCTCCAGATTCTCCCACCAACTAGTACACATCTTCTTCACACAGAAGCATACAATGCACAGGCTGATAGGAATGACAGCTTGAGGGGATAAGATCAATTATGACTCTTTTTTTGTTTTGTTTTGGCTCTTTTTTCTTGATTATTATTATTTTTTTTTTTTGGTGGTTTGTGGAACTGTGACCAAGTACTAGCTTGTCTTTCTCTCATAAAGTGCTGCTGTTGGCCCCAACTGAGTCTCACTCATTATTAAGTTAGTGCCACAAATGTGTTACCTGCCACATGGAGTGTTAGGAGGAGCAAATGAGTTTGTATTTGCTTGCCTCTTACACTGTTATCCTTACAATGAACTTAAGTGTAATGAAATACCATGGATTCTAAATTTTCACATGCTTGTTGGTTGACTCAGCTAGCAGGGGCACTGAATAGGTGGGAAACTCAGTTGTACAAACTGAGTCAGGTTTCTTTTGGGGGAACTCAGTAAATGACTACAAAGTACAGTGTGCCATGCCATGCTAGGAAGGCTGCAGGTCCCAGGGAATCCTTCAGAGCTAGCATTGTGGCACTCTAGACAAAGGAAACCATCTGATCCCACAATCTCATCACTAGATATCTACTCAGAAGGAAAAAAAAAATTTGTCATAAGGACATTGACACTCAAGTATTTATAGCACTTCAATTCACAATCACAAAGATGTGGAAATAAACCAAGTGCCCATCAAACTATGAATGGCTTAATAAATTATGGCATGTATGTACTCTTCAGTCATAAAAAGAGGGAGACTTTACCTCCATCTCAACTCCATCCAGTGTTAACCTGGATGGAGTTGAAGAACATTCTCCTCAGTAAAGTATCTGAAGAATGGAAAAGCAAGCACCCCATGTACTCAATACTA
>CAUYON010078189.1:0-27578 GCA_963573935.1 Arctocebus calabarensis | reverse complement strand
CCCGGCCATTTTTTGGTTGCAGCCGTCATTGTTGTTTGGCGGGCCTGGGCTGCATTTGAACCGCCAGCTCAGGTGTACGTGGCTTGCGCCTTAGCCTGTTGAGCCACAGGCGCCGAGCCTGCTGAACTATTTTCCAGAGTGATTGTACTGGTTTCGCTCCTGTAGAGTTTAATGAAAGCTTAATTTCCTCTCTGACTTTTGGTATTATGAGACATTTTAACTTTTGCCTAATAGCAAGCTCCACTCTGTAAAAAAAGGAGATGTGAGACTAGTCTTCAAATATTGCATAATCATGTTAACATTCAATATACAAACTGTCGATTCTCGAACTGCCTCCATTTGTTTGGCGAGATCAGGCACTAAGAGACTAAGAACAAACAACTCTGTGGAGAATTCAGCAAGGACTTGTCAACTTTGCCTCTTTATGTTCCAATAAACAAATCCTCACAGCATTGCTTAGACAGAAACATTTCATGATCACTGGAGATAATTATATACACCTATATACACCTTCTGAAAGTCACTCTTTTGGCTTCTGCGTATGTCAAGCTCTTTCTATTAAATATTAATGAAAAAATGAATAAGATAGGTAATTCTGTGTTATTTAGTATTTCCTAGGATGGATGCTCCTAGGAACCTTTTTACATATATTAAACCTAATTTTCACTGTGAGGAGGCTTAGAATTCCTGTAACCTCATTTTTCCTTTATTAGTATCTGTCATGCTATGTTGTTGGTGCTGATGATGCGATAATGCCTTGTTTGTGGGGTCTTCTGTTGGCACTTACACCTTTTGGAAGAAGGTGCTTTTAGGTAAAGTGAACCTGATCTTCTGAGATCATAGGAATAAACATGTCTGGAAGATAATATTCAGGAAACTTCAGTTTTTCTCTTTCATTACAGTGGGTAATGAAATGTCCTTGTAATGTTGACAACAAGACTGGGGGGCTACCACCTAATTTGCTTCTGGTTGATTTCTGGTTGCCAGGAGAATCAAAACATTCCTCAAGGACACATTTTGTTCAACAAAGAGAAATAAACCAGCCCTTTTTTGGTAATAGGAAGTCTGAGAGAGGGAAGAGCTTAGTACTATAACTTCTCCAGTGACGAAGAATATAGTGTTTCAATATTATACCATGTTTCAATATTATACCATAGAATAAATGGAGTATTTTAAAGATTTTTCTGTTTTGAATACATTTCACATTTTGGAAGTTCTTGGGGTGGGGGAGAAGTGTAAAGAATGATATCCTACATTGCTTTTATATTTATATCTTAAATTTCTAAAAGTGAACCTGAGTCAGTAAAATGACAGATTTTAAGCTTCCATTCTGGCAAAGTAAAAGAAAGCCTTCTATATACTCCATGTGTCAGCCACCTAAATTTTTAGAGACGGTACACGAGGTGCAAGCTTTTGGCTTCCATTTTCCTCTTATAAACCAATGACATCTTCAGTTCTGGAACAGCTTTTAAAAACGTGACTTCGGATGAATGTTGGCAGAACTGGTGCATTCCTAAAATAAATTTGTATGCTCAGCTTTCCACCCATATTCATCCCTACGTCGGATGATCACAAAACTGCCCACTACTAAATAGGCTGACATGACTCTGGTATATGTAATTCGTGCTTAGGGTCAAATCTCTAATCAAATTTAGACTGCTGTTAACAGCTTTAACTATTATTGGAACACGCGAAATTTAGAACTGAAGGGCTGGGGTAAGGAAGAGCAAATAGCACACAAAACTTCAAAATTTTCTCTCCCTTTTCAGGCTAGTTTCAGCGCGGCAAATCCAATTACTCTTGTCTTGAATACATCACCAGTGTTGGTCTGCTCTCAATTTTCATCCCTTTGTGCAAGGAAACCTGTATGTCTCGTCCCCAAATTAGGAAAATGAAAACTCTTCCAAGTCTGCGAAGACCAGAAAGCAGCCGCACAGGAAGTTTCATCTGGCCCAAAGTGGGTGAGAGTGGGCTTGGTGGTGAGCAAAAGACATCCGAAGGGAAAAATCTGCACACGGTCCACCTGGGGTTGAAAAACCTGCACGGACGCAGACATCATCAGGACCTCATGGTATAGATAAAAAAAAAAAATCAACAACCATGGCCGAGTCGAACTTGGATTTGAGTCTCCTCGGCAAAGAGAATAAAGAACCGGCCCAACGCCGCCACCGGCCAGCAAGGTAGGGAACGAGAATGCCTTCAACGCCATTTACCGCAGACTGGCCCCGCCCCTCCCCCGGCCACTCTACGTGCCAGCCAATCCCTTCGCGCCATCCCCTTCCCATCGGAGGACCCGCCCCCTGCGCCCGGGATGTTGAGCCCCCGCGGCGTGACGCGAGCACGGCAGCTCCGCCCCCTGCGTCTCTGGCCTCTCCGGCCTTGGGGGGATGGTTCCATCATGGCGTCAATGCAGGTGAGGAGAGTTTGCTGCATCTGGGCGGGCGAGGGGGCCACCGAGAGGGTGCTAGCAGTCAGGATGGGGCAGTGTCCCGGACTCGGGGACACCTGAATGAACGCGGGAGCGGTGCGGGCGGCCAGTTTTTCCTTAGTTCTGGGTGTCGGTGAGGGGTGCGAGGCGGTGAGGAAGGGCGTGGGGGGGTGGTCTCGGTCGGTCGAAGCGGACGTCAGCCTGCCGGGAAGTTGCGAGAGAAAGAAGGCTTAGGGGGAGACCGGGGTAAGTTTGACAGTCGCCGCCTCAGAATCGCCGGCCCGCTGGCCGGCCGCCCGGCAGCCCCAGGGGTGCCTTTGCCCCGCGGCCCCGGCCCTGGCGGAGACGGCTGCGGCCGCCGAGGGGCAGGGGCAGGGGCAGGGCCGGGCCGGGCGCGAGGGAGCCGCAGAGGCCTTCCCGGAGGAGACGGCGGGCTGCAGCCGGCGCTCCGCCGCTCTTGCTCAGGCCTCCCACGCCTGGCCTTTCTGACTGCCCGGCCTTTTCGCTCGCTGCCTTCGGACCCTCTGCCCCGTGGGTGCCTCCCGCCGTCAGCCTCTGCACCGGCACGCACCTTCCTGCAGCGCCCGGGCTCTCATCCCCCGAAGGCAGCCTCCGGACTGGACGCTGGCAGTGGCCGCCTGCTGTGCGGTCTCCCGCGAGCTGGGTGCCTCGCCTCCTTGACGCTCCCGGGATGGCTCGCCCTCTCTTTCCCCTGTTGATGCCCCACCCTTGCGGTCGCGGCGAGGCTCTTCGCCCTTCCTCCCCGCACCTTCCGTGGAACTCTAGTTTGGTAGGAGGCGTCGGTTACCCTGTGTCATTTCAACCTGACCTGTGCATGCGTAGTTTCTAGGCTTTCTAACTTAATTGACTCCTTTTTTCCAGATCCAGAGAGTTAGTTTGTTGCAGAGAATGATGGCAACCACAATGTAGTTTTAGAGAGATTGACCATGCATTGTGTGTAGCCTGCATTTAATTCACAGATGAAGACTAACTGTATCAAAGCATATTTGAAGAGAAGGTAGAACTAGGAGTGTCACCTGAACGCCTTTTGGAGTTTTAATAACATACCATTAAGAAGGGGGCTACGTTTTCTTAGAAGGGTGTTTTGCTTTTGTTTCTAAAAGGATAAGCAAGTTTCTGTCCCCTTCCATTTTTTTTTTCTCTTTTCTCGGCAAGGAGTGTTTTTGCTTTTTTCTGCATCATCTTCCTCTTTTGTGCAAATATTTCTTTGTTTCACATTTACTTCTTTGCTTTTATGTTATCCCCTTTCTACCTGTTTTCCTTGCAAATACTCTCATACTTTTGCTTTTCCCTTGGGTTTGCCTGTAGAACAGAAAAGTTGTGTGTAACATTTTTAGTTGAAGAACTGTCACGAAATGGTGTAGGGAAAGAACAATTCCAGAAAACGTACTTTACACTAGTCTCCCAGAGACATTAGAGAAGTTTCATCATTTGAGGCCAAAAAAGGAACTGTGGAACACTTGCTGAACAGTAGATGAGCTAAATGACCCCTTTATGATATTTTTTTTGCAGTTTTTGGCCGGGGCTGGGTTTGAACCTGCCACCTCCAGCACATGGGGCCGGCAGCCTACTTCTTTGAGCCACAGGTGCGGCCCCCCTTTATGATTTTTATCTGTGTTCAGATTAAAACATTGTTTTTGATCAATTTAAGATTATTATCTATATTCTGATTAAAACATTATTTAAGGCTCGGCGCTTGTTACTCAGTGGTTAGGGTGCCAGCCACGTGCCCTGGGGTTGGTGGGTTTGAAACTGACCAGGGCCTGCTAAACAAAAAGTAGCCTGGCACTGTGGCGGTGCCAGTAGTCCCAGCTACTGGGAGGCTGAGGCAAGAGAATCGCTTAAGCCAGGAGTTTGAGGTTGCTGTGAGCTATGACTCCATGGCACTCTACCAAGGGCAACACAGTGAGACTGTCTCAAAACAAAACAAAAGAAAACATTAAGACCAAAAGTTAAGGTTAAAAATCCATGACACTTGTGATTATATTTGACAAGAGAACATAGTGTGTTATCTGGTTACATTTAAAGTACCTGGAAAAGACAGATTTTTTTCCTAAGCTAGATATTGGTAATCTTGAATTTTACATGGTGACTTAAACAAGGGAAACAAGTATTTGCCAGGGCAATAGTGCGGTTTTCTGTGCTGTAAGTACTACCTGGGACTGTCTTATAACCCTTCTAAATATCTGGTACAGATTTTCTCGTAGTATCTTCTGATATAGATAAATAAGACTTTGATACACAATACTACTCTCTGTGTCTTTGCTGTACAAAATTTATTTCCTGACCATCGTAACAGCAAAGTTTTGCTCTTTTAAAACAACTAAGTTATATATTAGTCTACAACCAACTTACCAGATTTGTTCACTCACCATTTCTCTTGGGTTCCTACTGTATGTCAGGCACTTATTTAGGTGCTAGGGATGTAGACGTGAACAAAACCAGGCAAGATTTCTGCTCTTATAGATTTAATAATTATCTGTCTCTAGTTGGAAGAGGCAAGTAAGAACAAAATATTTAAGTTAATCATGCACTGATAGTGTGGAGAGAAGAAACATGAAAGGAGGTTTAGGAAATTGATATTTTGGTGATTTCAGCTAGAGTAGTTTAAGAAAAGTGTGCTGTTAACATGGAATGCTGCGGACTGTGTCCTTCATCTAAAAAGCTTTAGTAGATTTCTTTGTCTTGCCCACATCAAGCCATTCCTGCTGAAGAAGAGGTTACTTAAGCCCTAAGAGGAACTGTATTAAAAAAAAAAATGCTGTATTTACATGGGATTGATTACTTGATAAAATTGAAATAGTCCCTAGGATCAAGGCAGTAAAGTCAAGTAAGGGTAGACTTTAAATTTTTTTTTTTTTTAACTGAGTAAGAGTCTCCCTTTGTCACCCTTGGTAGTGTTGTGGCGTCATAGCTCACAGCAACCTCAAACTCTTGGGCTCAAGCAATTCTCTTGCTTCAGCCTCCCAAGTAGCTGGGACTACAGGTTCCTGCTACAATGCCTGGCTATTTTTTTAATTTCTTAAGCAGGCCCAGGCCGGGTTCCACCCCACCAGCTCTGATGCATGCAGCTAGCACCGTAACCACTGAGCTACCGGTGCCCAGCCTTTTTTTTTTTTTTTTTTTTTTTTTTGAGAGCGTTTCACTTTTTTGCCCTCAGTAGAGTGCCATGGTGTCACAGCTCACAGCCACATCTAACTCTTGGACTGAAGGGATTCTTTTGCCTCAGCCTCCCGAGTAGCTGGGACTACAGGCACCCATCACAATGCCTGGTTATTTTTTAGAGATGAGGTCTGGCTCAGGCTCAGGCTGGTCTTGAACTCATGAGCTCAGGCAATCTACCCACCTTGGTCTCCTAGAGTGCTAGGATTATAGGCATGAGCCACTGCGCCTGGCTGACTCTTGACTATTTTAAAGTTAAGGTTATAACTGTTTTAATGTGCTGTCAGTGCCTCTTAACCACCTTTCAGGTTTTGTAACATGATTTTCTAGGATGGATGTGGTGGGGAGGCTGGAAGCATCAGGCCAGGCACCTCTCTCTTCTTTAAACACTGGGGAATTGGAGATCAGATCAGTATTCTGGAATACCCACAACGCTGAGGAAGTTCACAATGTAATATTACTAGAGACTTTCAATATACAATTCAAAGAAAGTAGTGGTTTCAGACTTAGGTGATCTCTTTGCAACATTGTTTCTCCTGTTTCCTCTTTTTTATTCTTACTGTTTCTTCTTAGGATAAAGTCCCCAAATCACAGATCACCAACAGAAATTACAGTTAGGTTATATTTTTAGTTTTGTTTTGTCTTTTTTGAGACAGGGTCTTAATCCCCTTGGGTACAGTGCCATGGCGTTATAGCTCACAGCAACCTCAAACTCTTGAGCTCAAGGATTTCTTGCCTCAGACTCCCAAGTAGCTGGGACTACAGGTGCTGGCTGCACACCTGGCTAATTTTAGACATGGGTGTCTTGCTCTGGCTTCAGCTGGTCTCCAACCCATGAGCTCAGGCAGTCCACCTGCCTCAGCCTCCCAGAATGCTAGATTACAGGCATGTCCATCTTTTTAATGACTGAATAGTATTCTGTGGTATATAAACACCACAGCTTGTTAACTCATTCCTGAGTTGGCAGAAATTTAGGTTGTTTCCACATTTTGGCTTTTGGAAATTGAGCTGAAATAAACAATCTAATGCAAATGTCATTATGATAAAATGATTTTTTTTCTTCTGGGTAGATGCCTAGTAATGGGATTGCAGGATGAAATGAGAGGTTTAATGTAAGTTCTTTGAGGATTCTCCTTTCTTCCTTCCAAAAAGGTTGTATTAGTTTGTAGTCCCACCAACAGTATAAAAGTGTTCCCTTCTCTCCACATCCATAGCAGCATCTGCAGCTTTGAGACTTTGTGATGTGGGCTATTTTCAAGGGGGTTAGGTGATATCTCAGAATGATTTCAATTTGTATTTGTCTGGTGATTAGGGATGATGAGCATTTTTCTAAATGTCTGTTAGCCATTCTTCTGTCTTACTCAGAGAAGATTTTATTTATGTCTCTTGCCCAGTGATATATGGGACTGTTAGCTCTTTTTTTTTGTTGATTAATTTGAGTTCTCTGTAGATCCTAGTTATCAACCCTTTGCAGATTCATTTTATGCAAATATCTTTTCCCTTTCTTAAAAATAAGCATCCTTAGCTGTGCAGAAGCTTTTCAGCTTAATTAAGTCCCATTTGTTTATTTTTGTTGTTGTTGCAGTTGCCTCTAAAGTCTTCATCATAAAATCTTTCCCCAGTCCAACATCATCAAGAGTTTTTTCTGGCCAGGCATGGTGGTTCATGCCTGTAATCCTAGACCTGTGGTAGGCCAAGGCGGGTGGGTTCAGGTTTGAGACCAGCTTGAACATGAGTGAGACCCTGTCCCTAAAAATAATCGGGCATTGTGGGGGCTGCCTGTAGTCCCAGCTGCTTGGGAAGCTGAAGCAAGAGAATCACTTGAGCCCAAGAGTTTGAGGTTGCCATGAGCTATGATGACACAGTGCTCTACCAAGGGCAACAAAGTGAGACTGTCTCAATCAATCAGTCAATCAGTCTTCATTAGGTAGTCCCAGCTACTTGGAGGCTGAGACAAGAGATCACCTGAGTTCAAGAATCTGAGGTTGCTGTGGGCTGTGATGCCATATTGCTCTACCCAGGGCAACAGAGTTACAATGTCTTTTAAAAAATAAAAAGTGTATGTGTATATATTACATATATGATAAAACTTCATTAGAAATAAAGAGCACACAGGCTCTGGAACCAAAAGAACTGGCTTCATGTCCTGTTAAACTACTTAAAAAGCTTTATGGTGGGCTCGGCGCCAGTAGCTCAAGTGGCTAAGGTGCCAGCCACATACACCAGAGCTGGTGGGTTTGAATACAACCTGGGCTTGCCAAACAACAATGACATCTACAGCCAAAAAAATAGCCGGGCGTTGTGGCGGGCACCTACTCCCAGCTACTTGGGAGGTGGAGGCAGGAGACTCGCTTGAGTCCAGGAATTGGAGGTTGCCGTGAGCTATGATGCCATGGCACTCTATCCAGGGTGACAGCTTGAGGCTCTGTCGCAAAAAATAAATAAATAAATAAATTCTAGTTTTGTTGCTTAATAGCTGTGTAACTTCTCACCTACCCACCCCCAATATGAAATAGGAATAATAATCATGAGGTAAGATTACAGATTATTTCATTTCATGGATCTTTGGAGTTGCTTTTGAGTTATAATGTTATAACCTTCCTCTTTAAACTACTCCAACTAGATACTCATTTTGTTTTCATCCCTATCCTAGTTCCTATGTTAGCTGTCAATGGAAAAAATACAGATTTTCTTTATGACCATGTGTCATATGAACTTTCTGTTTGTATTTTCACGCATCGTAACAGGAAGGAGGGCATAAGTATGGATTCTGATTAGCATGTATTCTTCACCAGTCCTCTTTAAAATTTGAGAATTAGCCAAGTAATAGTAGTTGTGAGCCTGCTACATCATTTGTAAAAGACAGTTTCTTTTCTTTCAATTGATACATAATTCACATATCATAAAACTTACCCTTTTAAAGCATACACTTTGGTGTGTAAGCAGACGAAGAGGGTATAACTGACTGTCACTGTCAGCCAGACGCAGAGATGGGCATTAGGTCCACCAAATTTTATTGTCAGAAGGCCAGCAGTTACAGAGAACAGTGAGCCAAGTCTCTCAAACACTGTTTTGCCTCAGGTACAATTCTAATGTTTGTTGTAGTGGAACTGCAAGGAGACAAACCTTGAAAATCTTAACTTTATCTGATAGCAAGTAACATCAAAGTAGTCTTCATTCTGACAGTGCAAAATGTTTAAACAACAGAAAGGTAATTTTCACTTCAACAAAGCACCATTAAAGAAAACATATCATCAGAGTAACCTTTACCAACATCACAACACCTGTTGTCTGTGTGACTATTTCCTGAGGTAAACATGCTCACAATCATGGAGAAACCTTAACTAATCATGGAAGGTATGTGAGAAAGGCTTAGCAGAGTTGGTCAACTGTAGCTTCTTAAACTCTTACCTTGCACGCTTTTTCTGGCGTTAAGTGGTTTTTAATATATCCACAGCCATCACCACTTTCTGTGTCCAGAATGTTTTTAATCACCCCCCCAAAAGGAGACTCCTATCTGTTAGCAGTCATTCCCTTTTTTGTTTGAGACAAAGCCTCAAGCTATCGCCCTGGATAGAGTGCGGTGGTATCACAGCTCACAGCAACCTCCAGTTCCTGGGCTCAAGTGAGTCTCCTGCCTCCACCTCCCAAGTAGCTGGGATTACAGGCGCCCACCACAACGCCTGGCCATTTTTTGGTTGCAGCCGTCATTGTTTGGCGGGCTGGGCTGGATTCGAACCCGCCAGCTCAGGTGTACGTGGCTGGCGCCCTAGCCCGTTGAGCCACAGGTGCAGAGCCAGCAGTCATTTCCAATTTCTCTCTTTCCCCAGTCTGTGGAAACTGCTCATTTTCTGTTTCTGGATCATAAGTCATGCAACATGTGACCTTATGTGACTGGCTTCTTTCATTGAGCATACGGTTTTTGAGGCTCATCTATGTTGTGGCTTCTAACAGTACTTCTTTTTTTTTTTTTTTTGCAGTTTTTGGCCGAGGCCACCCCTGGTATATGGGGCCAGCACTCTACTCCTTGAGCCACAGGTGCTGCCCAATACTTCATTTTTGTGGTTGAATAATGATCTGTTTTTTGGTTATACCACAGTTTACTCACTTATTAGTTGGTACTTGGATTGTTTCTTGTTTCTGTTCATCAATTTGATTGATAATTTGGATTGTTTTCCACTTCTTGGTTATTATGAATAATGCTGCTATGAACATTTAAGTACATGTTTTTAATCTTATTGTTGTTGTTTTTTTAGAGACAGGGTCTCACTTTGTCGCCCTTGGTAGAGTGTCATGGCTTCATGGCTCACAGCAACCTCCAGCTCCTGGGCTTAGGCCATTCTCTTGTCTCAGCCTCCTGAGTAACTGGGACTATAGGCGCCCGGCTATTTTATGTTGCTGTTTGGCCAGGGCCAGTTTTGAACCTGCCACCCTTGGTATATGGGGCTGGCACCCTACTCACTGAGCCACAGGCACTGCCCTGTTGTTTTTGAGTCTCAAGCTGTCACCCTTGGTAGAGTGCTGTGGTGCAATAGCCCACAGAAACCTTTAAACTCTTGGGCTCAAGCTATTCTCTTGCCTCAGCCTCCTGAGCAGCTGGGACTACAGATCCTGCCACGAGATCCGGTGTCTCTATTTTTAGAGACAGGGTCTCGCTCTTGCTCAGACTGGTCTTCAATCTGTGAGCTCAGATAATCTACCTGCCTCGTCCTCCCAGTTGCATCTTTTCTTCTGCCTGTTGGCCATTTGTAGTTTATCTTTGGAGAAATGTCTACATGGTGTCTCAAGAGTTGCCCCTTTAGTCACCATACATAGTGAAAATGGGAAATTGTAGCTAAATGTACCCTTCTTTTTAAAAATATTCTTTTTTTTTTTTTTGAGACAGAGCCTCAAGCTGTCACCCTGGATAGAGTGCTGTAGCATCACAGCTCACAGCAACCTCCAATTACTGAGCTCAAGCGAGTCTCTTGCCTCTGCCTCCCAAGTAGCTGGGACCACAGGCGCCCGCCACAGTGCCCGGCCATTTTTTTTTTTGGTTGCGGCCATCATTGTTTTGCGGGCCCAGGCTGGATTCGAACCCTCCAGCTTAGGTGTACGTGGCTGGTGCCTTAGCCTGTTGAGCCACAGGCGCCGAGCCTAAAATATTCTTTATATAATTTTACAAAGAGGTGGCAAACATGTAGAGAATATTGTATAAAATTGTGTAATGTATGTTTTGTAAAAAAAGGTTATATTTATGGCTTGGTGCCCGTAGCACAGTGGTTACGGTGCCAGCCACATAACACTGAGGGTGGCGGGTTCCAACCCAGCTAAACAACTGCCACAAAAAAATAGCAAGGCGTTGTGGCAGGTGCCTGTAATCACAGCTACTTGGGAGGCTGAGACAAGAAAATTGCTTAAGCCCAAGAGTTGGAAGTTGCTGTGAACCGTGACGCTACGGCACTGTACTGAGGATGACATAGTGAGACTGTTTCTCAAGAAAAAGAAAGGTATATTTAGCTACAATTTCTCATTTTCTCTTATGTATGGCAGTTTTAGGGACAACTTCTGAGACACCCCATATTCAAATTCTTCACCCATTCAAAATGCTTAGTTTTCTTTTTATTGTTGAGCTGTAAGAGTTCTTTTTTTTTTTTTTTTTTTTGCAGTTTTTGGCCGTGGCTTGGTTTGAAACCACCACCTCCGGCATATGGGGCCGGCACCCTACTCCTTTGAGCCACAGGCGCCACTGCCAACAGTTCTTTATATACTTGAAATAGCCTTTATTAGACATGCTATTTGTAAATATTTTACTCTATTTTGTAGCCTGTGTTTTCACTCTGAGACAAGAATCTCAAGCTGTCGCCCTGAGTAGAGTGCTATGGCATTAACAGCTCACAGCAACCTTAGACTCTTGGGCTTAAGCTATTCTCTTGCTTCAGCCTCCCAAATAGCTGGGACTACCGGCATCTGCCACAACACCTGGCTATTTTTTTGTTGTTGTAGTTGTCATCGTTTTCAGCAGGCCTGGGCCCGATTCAAACCTGCCAGCACCAGTGTATGTGGCTGGCCCCCTACCCACTGAACTATGGATGTCGCCTCTTTTTACTTTTTTGATGTGATTTGCAGCACAAAAATTTATTTTGAATAAATCCAATTTATTTTAACTACCCAGGTAGCTGAAATTGGGGATTCATCATCACTGCAACCTGGGAATTAAGGTGTGCCAACTTTGTAAATTGGATAGAGTTGTAAGAAATCTCCTTGGACCTGATTCACAGTTCAGGAAACTGAACATTTCTTTCTTTCTTTTTTTGTAGAGACAGAGTCTCACTTTATCGCCCTCGGTAGAGTGCTATGGCGTCACAGCTCACAGCAACCTCTAACTCCTGGGCTTAGGCAATTCTCTTGCCTTAGCCTCCCAAGTAGCTGGAAGTACAGGCGCTCACCACAATGCATGGCTATTTTTTTTTTTTTTTTTGTAGAGACAAGAGTCTCACTTTATTGCCCTTGGTTGAGTGCCGTGGCATTACACAGCTCACAGCAACCTCCAACTCCTGGGCTTAGGCTATTCTCTTGCCTCAGCCTCCCAAGTAGCTGGGACTACAGGCGCCCGCCACAACGCCTGGCTATTTTTCTGTTTTGCAGTTCAGCCGAGGCTGGGTTTGAACCTGCCACCTTTGGTATATGGGGCCGGTGTCCTACTCGCTGAGCCACAGGCGCCGCCCAGCACGGCTATTTTTTTTGTTGCTGTTTGGCTGGGGCTGGGTTCGAACTCACCACCCTTGGTATATGGGGCTGGTACCCTACCCACTGAGCCACAGGCATTTGCTTCTCCCCCCCCGTTTTTTTTAAGAGACATTCTCACTTTGTCACCCCTGAAAGAGTGCTGTAGTGTCATATCTCACAGCAACCTTCAGCTCGTGGCTTAGGCAATTCTTTTGCCTCGGCCTCCTGAGTAGCTGGGACTACGGGTGCCCCCCCCCCAATGCCGGGCCATTTTTTTGTTGCAGTTTGGCCAGGAGTGGGTTCGAACCCGCCACCCTCAATATATGAGACCAGCACCCTACTCACTGAGCTACAGGTGCTGTCCGGTTGCTGTGAGCTTTGATGATGCCTGTGTACTCTTGCCCAGGGCAAAAGAGCTAGACTCTGTTTAAAAAAAAAAATGGGAAAATTTATGTATGTTCTAGCTCGGCATCTGTAGCATGGTGGTTAAAGTACCAGCCACATACATTGAATCTGAGGGGTTTGAGCCAAGTAAACAACAGTGACAAGTACAATAACAAAAAACAGCCGGGTGTTGTGGGCACCTGTAGTCCTAGCTACAAAAAAAAAAATAATAGCTGGGCATGTTGGCGGGAGCCTGTAGTGCCAGCTACTAGAGAGGCTGAGTCAACAGAATCACTTGAGCCCAGGAGTTTGTGAAGTTGCTGTGAGCTACGATGCCACAGCACTCTACCGAAGGTGACTTAGTGAAACTCTGTCTCAAAAAAAAAAAAAAAATTTATGTATGTTCCAATTCATTATATCAAATACCATTAATTTCCTATACATATCAGAGCACATGTAGAATGTTCTATCAATTTTATTTATTTATTTATTTTTTGGCCAGGGCTGGGTTTGAACCTACCACCAGCATATGGGGCTGGTGCCCTACTCCTTTGAGCCCACAGATGCCGCCCTATCAATTTTATTTATTTTTTTATTGAGACAGAATCTCACTTTGTCACCCTCTGTAGGTGCTGTGGCGTTGTAGCTCATAGCAACTTCAAACTCCTGGGCTCAAGGGATTCTGTTACCTCAGCCTCTGTAGTAGCTGGCACTATAGGCTCCTGCCACAATGCCCAGCTATATTTTTTCTGTTTAGCAGGCCTGGGCTGGGTTTGAACGTACCAGCCCCCATGCTTGTGGCCAGCGCCCTAACCACTGAGCTATGGGCACCCAGCTTGTCTTATCATCTTTAGTGAAATGTGCTCCTTGAATCATTTTTTTTTTTTTAAGATATCATACTGTGTTGCCCTGGGTAGAATGCCATGGCGTCACAACTCACAGCAACCTCAAACTCTTGGGCTTAGGCCATTCTCTTGCCTCAGCCTCCTAAGTAGCTGGGACTACAGGCGTCCTCTACAATGCCTGGCTATTTTTTAGTTGTTATTTAGCAGGCCTGGACTGGGTTCGAACCTGCCAGACCCGGTGTATGTGGCCAGTGCCCTAGCTACTGAGCCTTTGATGCTTATATACAAAGGAACAAAGTATCTGTCATGAGAATTATTTGTGTAGGTGGAAGAGTAAGCTAAGTTAATTAAGATGTGGTTGCTGGGTGTTCCCATAGGCTCAGTTATGAGCTGAATGACTCTTCTTCCCATTTGAATATGGTCTATTTAGGCAAACTTTAAAAATTATTTTATAGCATGAGTCTTTGAAATTGAATATGAATAAAACTCATTTAAAGGGTGGAGCCTGTGGCTCAGTGAGTCAGGCGTCAGCCCCGTATACCCAGGGTGAGGGGTTCAAACCTGGCCCTGGCCAAACGGCAACAAAAAACAGCCAGGCATTGTCACGGGTGCCTGTGGTCCCAGCTACTCGGGAGGCTGAGGGTGACAAAGTGAGACTCTGTTTTTTTAAAAAAAAAAGGAGCTCTATATTAAAAAGTGGATACTGCTGGCTTGGCGCCCATAGCATAGTGATTATGGCACCAGCCACATACACCCAGGGTGGCAGGGCGGTGGGTTTGAGCCTGCTATGGGCCATCTAAGCAACTGCAACAAAGAAATGGCCATGTGTTATGGCTGGCGCTTGTGGTTAGCTACTTGGGAGGCTGAGGCAAGAGACTTGCTTATCCCCAAGAGTTTGAAGTTGCTATGAGCCATGACACCACAGCACTCTACTGGGGGCAACATAGTGAGACTGTCTCAAAAAAAAAAAAAAAAAGAAGATAGTACTTTTTAGATACTTGGGATGTTCTTGGTTTTAGTCTTTTGGCCCTTTTAGAGCCATTATTGTTGCTAGTCCTTGCATCTCCCAATCTTAGGCCTATGCTGAGTTCCTCGTGTTAATGTTTTATTATTTATGATTTGGGGCCCTGGGCTAGTATCTCTTCTGTTCTTTTTTTTTTTTTTTTTTTTTATAGATACAGATTCTTACTTTATCGCCCTCGGTAGAGGGCCCGTGGCATCACACAGCTCACAGCAACCTCCAACTCCTGGGCTTAGGCGATTCTCTTGCCTCAGCCTCTCGAGTAGCTGGGACTATTTTTCTGTTTTGCAGTTCGGCCGAGGCTGGGTTTGAACTCACCACCTTCGGTATATGGGGCCAGCGTCCTACTCAATGAGCCACGGGTGCCACCCATCTCTCCTGTTCTTAATTTGAAGTGGACATCACTGTAAATTTGTAGATTCTGTCAGCATCCTTTACTTGCTAGGAATATTTAGCAACTTTTTAAAGTCACTTTATATTGAACTTCCAGGTTGGATTCTGGGCAGATTTGACAGCTCCCCATCTTTTCATTGTTCCTAGATTGTTTTCTATAACTTCTTAGTGTTTAGGGCGGCTCCTGTAGCTCAGTGGGCAGGGCGCCAGCCCCATATACCGAGAGTGGCAGGTTCAAACCCGGCCCTGGCGGAACTGCAACAAAAAAATAGCCGGGCATTGTGGCAGGCGCCTGTAGTCCCAGCTACTTGGGAGGCTGAGGCAAGAGAATCGCCTAAGCCCAGAAGTTGGAGGTTGTTGTGAGCTTTGTGATGCCACAGCACTCTACGGTGGGCGATAAAGTGAAACGCTGTCTCTACAAAAAAAAAAAGCTTCTTAGTGTTTAGTTAGCCTTTCTGCTTTTTGTTCTTTCTTCTGGAATTCAAATTTTACTCAAAATCCACTTTAGTTCTTGACTGCATTGCACCTGGCATCTCAAATTCACCAAACAGCCTCATTCCTCACAGCTAGCTGTCCATATTTTTCTTACCTTATGTGCTCCATAGCATGTTTTACTTCTCTTGTAGGATTTTTTCACCTCTGTCTTCTAGGTATTATCTTAAATATTAAAAGTATCTTTTTGATACTTTTTTTGGAGACAGGATTTCACTTTGTTGCCCTTGGTAGAGGGCTGTGGCGTCATAGCTCACAGCAACCTCATACTCTTGGGTTCAAGCAGTTCTCTTGCCTCAGCGTCCCAAATGGTTGGGACTACAGGCACCTGCCACAATGCCTGGCTATTTTTAGAGACAGAGTCTTACTCTTGCTCAGATTGGTCTCAAACCTGTGAGCTCAGACAATCCACCTGCCTTGGCTACCAGAGTACTAAAATTACAGGCAGGAGCCACCACGCCCAGCCCTTTCTGAGATTTGTAATTCACTAAAGGCAATGCTGTACTTGCAGTAAGCACTCAAATGTTTTCTAGGTGAATAAATACAGAACAGAGACTCTGCTGTAAATAGTACTGTTTTCAAAATAGACCAGAAGTGAAATGAAAACACATTGGGTATATTTTCTTGTCATATCTCTGATTCCATTGATTTCTTATATTTTGCTTCTGCCTTGGCCCAGTTAGAGGAACTTAAGAATTGGGTTAAATAGAGAAATATGTACAGTATTTTAAAATCATATTAAACTTCCTGTTAATGATACGCATCTCGCTCCATTACATATTTATTTGATAATTCTTTCACTTTTTACATAATGCTTCAGTGAATGTCCCATTTTTTCCCTTAGTGGTAGGTTTTTTTTTTTCCTTAAACTTCAGATATGCAACTCTTACTGACAGAATATCTTAGATACTGTTTCATTGATACTAAGATTATGAGATTATTTTCTACCTAAACCCAAATACTATATGTTGTGTCTCTGGATATTTTTCTTCATTTCTGAAATTATGTTTGTTTTCTTTTTCCTTTTTTTTTTTGAGACAAAGCCTCAAGCTGTCGCCCTGGATAGAATGCTGTGGCATCACAGGTCACAGCAACCTCCAATTCCTGGGCTCAAGCGAGTCTCCTGCCTCCGCCTCCCAAGTAGCTGGGACTACAGGCGCCTGCCTCAACACCCGGCCATTTTTTTGTTGCAGCCATCATCGTTGTTTTGTGGGCCTGGGCTGGCCTCGAACCTGCCAGCTCAGGTGTACGTGGCTGGCGCCTTAGCAGCTTGAGCCACAGACGCTGAGCCTTATGTTTCTTTTCTAACTGTTTTATTCTTCGGTTATGATCTGGGTATAAGTCTGTGTGTGCTTAGAGGAGAAGGGGGTATTTTGATGTAGGGAGTTTGTGGTTCTTACAGTTGTTGGAGGACGTAAGATCTGTTTGTGTCTATGAAATAAGATTGGGTTTCTGAAATACAGTTACAGTTTTGCATACTGACAGCTTTACTTTAGATTCTTTCAACTTAAAGTACAGTTGACCCTTGAACAATACAAGGTAGGGGTGAAAACCCCCTGTGTAGTCAAAAATCCATATATCACTTGATAATTCAGAAGCTTAACTAGTAATAGCCTACTATTACCTAATAAGAAGCCTTACCAATGAGATAAATAGTTGATTAAGGTATATACTGTATTTTTATAATGAGGTAAGCTAGAGAAAAAGAGGTGTTATTAAAAAATTATAAGAGAAAATATACCGTTTAGTGGAAGTGGATCATTATAAAGGTCTTTATCTTCTTTGTCATCTTCACATTGAGTAGGCTGAGAAGGAAAAATAGGAGAGATTGGTCTTGCTGTCTTAGGGGTGGCAGATGCAGAACAAAAGCACAGAAAAGAAATCCCCACAAGGATAGAGAAGGCTGACTTAATCCTTGCAAGACTGTTTTCAGAAATTTGTAATGACAGTGATACAAGTACCAATGAAAGTTAAGACAGTGGTGATGGCTTGGAAAGGACTACCCATAATCCTAATGTTATAAGGTACTATTGCCTCCTTTTCAGTAGCTTTTTTTTTTTTTTCCTTTGAGACAGTCTACTTTGTCACCCTCAGTAGAGTGCTATGGCATTACAGCTCGCATCAACCTCAAACTCTTGTACTTATTTAATTAATTAATTAATTAATTTTTGAGACAGAGTCTCACTATTATCACCCTGGGTAGAGTGCTGTGGCATCACAGCTCACAGCAAACTCAAACTGTTGGGCTTAAGCGATTCTCTTGCCTTAGCCTCCCAAGCAGCTAGGATTACAGGAGCCTGCCACAATGCCCAGTTATTTTTTTAGAGAGGAAGTCTCACTCTGGCTTAGGCTGGTTTCGAACTTGTGAACTTAGGCAGTCCGCCTGCCTTGACCTCCCAGAGTATTAGGATTACAGGCTCACACCTGGCCTTAATAGCTTTTTCAACATTGGTTTGTCCATTTGTTTGTTTTTTGGTATCTGCTTATGATTAACTAAAGTCAGAAGAAAAATCTTATTCTGTTCAAATGATATTTTTTTTTTTTTTTTGAGACAGAGTCTTACTGTGTCGCCCTTGGTAGAGTGCTGTGACATCACAGCTCACAGCAACCTCCAAGTCTTGGGAGTAAGCAATTCTCTTGCCTCAGCATCCCAAGTAGCTTAGACTACAGGCACCTGCCAAAACGCCCAGCTATTTTTCTGTTGGATTTGTCACTATTACTTAGCTGGCCTGGGCTGGGTTCAAACCTACCAGCCTCAGTGTATGTGGCTGGCGCCATAACCACTGTGCTATAGGTGCCTGGTCCAAACTGATGAATTTTTAAAAATTTAGCAGTTCTAGTTTTAGTAATTGAAAAAAATTGAAAGATAAATTGAAAATTTTTTGACTTGGCAACATAGGATCCCAAAATTGATTTTATAAATCAATATTTATGCTTTTCATATTTCTTCTTTGTTTGAATGAAACTTGAACATGGAAGTTCAAAGTTCAAAAGAACATAGAATACCTTTTATGTTCTTTTTTTTTAGTGGTCCTGCTTATACTAGTACTTTTATGTTCTTTTTTAACTTTACTTTAAAAATAGGACCATGTTTTATGCTGCTTTCCCTAAGTTGTTATTTTTTTTTAAATTTTTTCTTTTTCATTTCTTTTCTCTTTTAGGGACAGAGTCTCACTTTATTGCCTTTAGTAGAGTGCCATGGCGTCACACTGCTCACAGCAACCTCCAACTCCTGGACTTAGGCGATTCTCTTGCCTCAGCCTCCCAAGTAGCTGGGACCACAGGCACCCCCCCCCCCCCCAACGCCTGGCTATTTTTTTGTTGTAGTTCGGCTGGGGTCGGGTTTGAACCTGCCACCCTCGGTATATGGGGCTGGCACCTTGCTGACTGAGCCCCAGGCGCCACCCCCTTAAGTTGTTATTTTTGTGTTAAATTAAAATCTTAATGGACTTGCATTTCCAGAAATTTTATGTATCAATGTTAAGGAATTTGTTGACTTCTAAGTCTGCCAGGGTGAAAAAACTTGCTAACGGTATTTTTTCTGTAGCTGGGCGTTGTGGTGGGCGCCTGCAGTGCCAGCTACTTGGGAGGATGAAACAAGAGAATCGCTTAAGCCCAAGAGTCTGAGCTTGCTGTGAGCTGTGATGCCACGGCTCTCCATGAAGGGCAACAAAGTGAGACTCTGTCTCAAAAAAAAACAAAAAAGATATTCTTTCTGAGAATCTCAGTATTCTCTGGCTATTTTTGGGAATTTAGGCCCAAATTTATGTAAACTTCAAAGCAGAAGTTGTTTTTAAGACAACTTAGAGTATTAAACTTGATCTTTGAGAAAGTAGCCAACCTGGAACCATAAGGTTAGTAGTTAGTTTTACAATTTTATTCCTGCTGGTGGATATCTTTTACATAAATAGTATTAAGAAATGCATAAGAGTATATAATATTTGTGTATGTTTAAGTGGATAAAGGTAGCAAGGAGGAGTTGTTTATGCTGAGTAGTTTTCCCAAAAAATTTTAAATTAAAAATGCTAATTTATTTGCTTTAGACAGGATAGAAGATAATGTTGAGATGAATTTTGACCTGTTTGGTATCATAGTAGTAATTTATTAATTTTATTAACTAATAAGGTTGTACTAAAGTCAGTTTTATATTTAATTCTTTGGAACACATTTTATTTTATTTGTATTTTTTTGGGACACATTTTAAACCATTATAGTTAAATAAGGATATGCATATAGAGAAATTAAACTAACATTAGATGAAGGTACTATGATATTTAAGGTCACATGGAAAAGTACTAAAAATAAGAATACTTGTCACTTAATAAAACTGCAGAAAAGTAATTTTGGGTTTTATGTGATTGAATTAGGATGAACAATACGTGGAAGACACTAAGTATGACTTTAACTTGTAAAAACAAGTAGAATAACCTAAGGTCTGGGATTTTTGAATTAAAAGGAACTTTAGAGATGATTTAATCTTAACATTTTTATTTTGTTTTTAATGAGGAAAATAGGCCCAGACCTTAGGTAACTTAACTAGTGGTTATGATACTTAGGGTGTCTCGGCAACTCACAAAATGCTGTAATAATTCATTTCTCTCTAATTTAATTGCAGTTGACCCTGCACAACTTGAGTTTGAATGGCATGGGTCTACTTAATATGCAGGGTATTTTTTTCAATAAATATACAGGAAATTTTTTTGAAAATATAATAATGTGAAAAAACTTGCAGATGAACTATGTAGCCTAAAAATATTGAAAAAATTAAGAAAAAGTTAGGCAGGTTATGAGTGTATAATGTGTGTAGATAACTAGTCATTTGCTACCATAAAACACATGCAAATCTATTAAGTTAATAAATTTTTTTTTTTTTTTTTTTTTTAAGACAGAGTCTTAATATGTTGACCTTGGTAGAGTGCAAAGCATCACAGCTCACAGCAGCCCCAAACTCTTGGGCTAAAGTGATTCTTTTGCCTCAGCCCTCCAAGTAGCTGGGACTACAGGCACCTGCTACAAACCCAGCTATTTTTTGTTGGAGTTGTCCTTGTTGTTTAGCTGGCCTCGGCCAGGTTCAAACCCATCTACCCACTGACCTATGGGTGCCGCCCCGCTAAGCTATTTTTTGTTGCAGTTGTCATTGTTGGTTAGCAGGCCAGGGCTGGGTTCGAACCCACCTGCCTTGATGTATGTGGCTGGCACCTACCTACTGCGCTATGGTCACTGCCCACAATTAATAAATTTTAATAGAAATTTTAATTTATTGGGATAAATTTTCAGGTTTATCAGGACTTTCCAGACACAAATACAGATGGTATATATTGCCATTTGCAGTTGAGAGAAATGTAAACAAATGTAAAGCATCATCTAACACAATTGCCCCAAATTAACTGCAGTATATACTGTATTACTGTAATAATTTCATAACTACCTCCTATTAATTATTGCAGTGAGTTCAGATATTGCTAGTATGTAAAGAGTTACTGTAGCCAATAAATTGCTTATCACAGTGAAATACGATCTCAAGATTCTTGTATATTTTTCCTTGTGTTTTAGTGCAATAGCATAAAACTTGAATAATGCTGTGAAACTCAAATGAAGTGCCACTAATGATGCTGGCAATGCTCCTAAGAAACAGAGAAAAGTCGTGATGTTACAAGAAAAAGTTGAATTGGTTGATATGTACCATAGATTGAGGTTTGCAGCTGTGGTTGCCCACCATTTCAGACAGAAGATTAATCTTATAAACAGACAACATAAATTTATGGTATGGACAAATGCAGTATAGTACTGTAAATGTGTTTTTCTTATTCTCTTAACATTTTCTTTAGCTTGTTTTATTGTAAGAATATAGTATATAACATACAAAATATGTGTTAAGTGTTCATTGAGAAGTCAGCAGTCTATGCTATTTTTTTGAGGAGTCAAAAGCTATATGCAGGCTGGGGTGGTGGCACATGACTGTAATCTACCACTCTGGGAAGCTGAAGTGGGTGGATCCCTTGACCTAAGGAGTTGGAGACCAGCCTGAGCAAGAATTTGACCTTCCATCTCTACTAAAAATAGAAAAACTTAGCCAGGTGCCGTGGCAGGTGTCTATAGTTCCAGCTAATTGGATGACTGAGGCAGGAGGATCACTTGGACCCAGGAGTTTAAGGTTGCTGTGAGGTCAGCTGATGCCGTGGCACTCTAGCCCCAGGCAACAGAGTGAGACTGTCTCCATTAAAAAAAAAAAAAAAGTTATAATGTGCAGATTTTGGTATTCCAACCTTCACATTGTTCAAGGGTCAGCTGTATTTGTAATTCATACTTTTCAGATAACTCTACTTTGACATAAAAGAAATTTACATATAGTAATTACAGCATCAGGCTCAGCACCTGTAGCACAGTGGTTTGGGCACCGGCCACATACACCGAGGGTGGGGGGTTCGAACCCGCCCTAGGCCAGCTAAACAACTGCAATAAGAAAATAGCTGGGTTTTGTTTCCGGCACCTGTAGTCCCAGCTGCTTGGGAGGCCGAGGCAGAATTGCTTAGGTCCAAGAATTTGAGGTTGTTATGAGTTGTGACACCACAGCACTCTACTGAGAGCAACATAGTAAGACTCTGTCTCAAAAGAAAAAGAAAAATTGTAGCATCAATTTTATCTATCTGAAATGAATTCATTACAAAACTTAAGTTTTATGTCACTGGAAGTATTGACCTCAACAATAAAAATGGCAGTAAGCATGTACTACATCTTTAAAAAATTTATTTTAGAAGAATTTTCTAAGCATAATGCTCATTAAGGTACAAATTACCAGATTTGCATTCCTTTGGGACTAAATTTGTGAGAAGGAAAGATCTATCCTAGATTTCTTTTAAACCATAGAACTTAAAAGCCCTGCTTTTGGGTATAGAGAGGTGAGCATTAATATTTATTCTGAGCATCAATATTTATGCCATAATCTTGTTAGCATGTTCCTGTTTTTTTTTTTTTTTTTGAAGACAGTCTAACTTTATCCCCCTTGGTAGAGTGCTGTGGCATTGTAGCTCACAGCACCTCAGACTTGGGCTCAAGCAATCCTCTTTCCTCAGTTTTTCTTTTTTTTTTTTTTTTTTTTGAGATACAGTCTCAAGTTGTCGCCCTTGGCAGAGTGCTGTAGTGTTACAGCTCACAGCAACCTCAAACTCTTCAGCTTAAGCAATTCTCTTGCCTCAGCATCCCAAGTAGCACACCCTGCTATTTTTTTTTTTGTTGTTGTTGCAGTTGTCATTGTTGTTTAGCTGGCCTGGGCTCAGTTCGAACCTGCCAGCTGGGTGTATGTAGCATGTAACCACTGTGCTTCAGGCACCGAGCTATCAGTTTTTCTATTTTTAGTAGAGATGGGGTCTTTCTTTTGCTCAGGCTGGTCTCCAACTCATGAGCTCAAGCAATCCACTTGCCTCGGCCTCCCAAAGTGCTAGGATTATAGGCATGATTTACCTCACCCAGCCATGTTCCTATTGTTTTTAAGAATGATGTTACTAAATTGTAGAATCAGTATTTTTCTACCTCTTGAAACAGTTGGTGGTAGTGACTTTAAAGTTGTGGAAAAGGAGCTCACCAAAAATAGCAGAAAACTACTTTGCTTTGGGGGTGCTTAAATAGTAGAGGGGCCAGCAAATACATGTCAGAGGTACATAATACAGCAGAAATAGGAAGAGAGCCAAATTGGGTTGAACAGAATTCAAGGGCCATACGTGAAAAGTTGTAAGTCAGTGCAATGAAACTCCTGGGTAGATTTGGTTAAGTATGTGACATGGAATCTTGAGAAACCTTTAGGGATTGAAGCTTATCTCCTTATTATAGAGGAGATAGAGCTGAGTGGTGGTTGGCTGACTTTAAAGGAAGAAAGGAATAGAGGGAGATAGATGATGGATGACTTTGTTTGCCTTAAGTTAGGAGAGACCCAATTGATAACTAGTGAGCAGTGGTTATGGAATAGGAAAAAGTTAAGTTTTTATTTTTATTTATTTTATTTATTTGAAACAGAGTCACAAGTTGTTACCCTGGGTAGAGTGCTGTGGCATAATAGCTCACAATAGCTCACAGCAACCTCAAACTTGGGCTCAAGTGATCCTATTGCCTCAGTTTTTCTATTTTTAGTAGAGACAGGGTTTTACTTTTGCTCAGGCTGGTCTTGAACCCTTGAATTCAAGAAATCCACCCACCTCAGCCTCCTAGAGTGCTAGGATTGCAGGCCTGAGTCACCATGCCCAGCCAAGAGTGAAGTTTTTATTTTTTGATTTTTGAGACAGAGTATATGTCACCCTTGGAGAGTGCTGTGGTGTCACAGCTCAAAGTAACCTCCAGCTCTTGAGCTTAAGAGATTCTCTTGCCTCAGCCTCCCCAGTAGTTGGGACTACAGGTGCCTGCCACACAACACCTGGCTATTTTTTATTACAGTTGTTATGGTTTAGCACAGGCCGGATTCAAACCTGCCAGCCTGGGTATATAACCACTATGCTATCCACGCTGAGACAAGAGTGAATTTTTTTTTTTTTTTTTAGAGTCAGTATCTCACTTTATCACCCTCAGTAGAGTGCTACGTCATCATAGCTCACAGCAACCTCCAACTGTTGGACTTAGGCAATTCTCTTGCCTCTGCCTCCCAAGTAGCTGGGACTACAGGCACCAGCCAGAACACCCTGCTATTTTTTTTGTTGTAGTTTGGCTGGGGCCAGGTTCGAACCTGCCACCCTCAGTGTATGAGGCCAGTGCCCTAGCCACTGAGCCACAGGCACCACCCAAGAGTGAAGTTTGTAGAAATCAAATTTACCAATTTGGTAAAGAAATTTACCAATCTTGTTATGGAAATTAGATCCTGAATGAGTTGATAAGATATGTGTTCCTGAAGAACGAGGTGGGAGGAAAATCTTTGGTACTTAAGAACCAATTGATCATAGGGATAGTGGTGTGGTGTTTTGGGGATTTAAAAAAAATTGTTGGCTAAAAATGGGGAAGTTAAGGTGGCAGTTTGTATTTGCATATTTTGAGTTTTTACTTAAGGAGGTTTTTATTAATAAGCTTTGGAGAACATGTAGAACATTTGGAATAGATTTTATATATTTCAGCTGAGAGAAAAGCTAAAGTTTGTTATTTAAAAATATTTCTTCTCTAGTATATGTTCTGGATGTAATTTTTAAAATATTATTCCAAAATAATAATGATGCAAACTTTTTTTGCATTATTATTATTAATATTGCTTAATATTTTGATGCAGTAATCGTCTGATTTCTTTTTGTTCATTCTTTACGAGGTTTTTGTTTCTAGTCTTTATCTTAAACATTGTTATTAAATTTTAAGCCTTTTTAATTCTCTGAAGGCAAAAAGTGGAAACCTGATAAACACATGCATATGTAAAAATAAAAAAAAATCAAAACAAAAAAATTTTATTCCAAATTAAATGAAACTGATATAAACTTAGACAATACCTTTTTTTTTTTTTTTTGCATTTTTTGGCCAGGTCTGGGTTTGAATCCACCACCTCCTGCATATGGGGAGGGCTCCCTACTCCTTTGAGCCACTCTGATAATACCATTTTTATTTGCTTTTTTTTATAAGGTTGATTTGGGTGAAGTCTCTGGGAAAGTCTTCTATTATTTTTATTTCCATTTTACTTTTTTTCTTTAGTGGTCATCTGTGAAATTTAATACTGCCTTAGTTTGTTTATCTGGAACTTTATGCTTTAAAATATTGTTATCTCCTGGCCCTTGAAGTAATCCTGGAGGATTTACTTTCTATCCTTTTCAGTAACAATCTGAGGTAGATAGGTGATTATCATGAGATTTAATACACAGATTATTACTCATACAAAGTTGTATGTATTATATATTTCTAGAAATCAGAGATTGCATCTTCTTCCAATTAAATATATCTTGTTGGTCTGGTATACCAGATATTCCTAGACTGAGTAATTAACAAACAATAGAACTTTATTGCTCACAGTTCTAGAGGCTGAGAAGTCTAAGATCAAGGATCCAGCGGATTTGGTGTCTAGACAAGGGCCTGTTCCTCACAGATGGCACTTGAATTCTCTCCTTACATAATGAAAGAGACAAACTAGTTCCCTTAGTCCTCTTTTATAAAAGTACTAATACCGTTTATGAGAGACCTAGTCACCTCCCAAAGTTCCCGTCTTTTAATAAGAACACATTCGGAACTAGCTTTCAGCCTATCAGTTTCTTAGGAACATAAACGTTTAGACCATAGCTTATCATTTACAGTATCTAACTTATACACCTAATGTTTGCATTTTGCTCATATTTTGAATAAATAAGTGGCATACACGAGTGTCCTGACACAGAATTCTTGTCTCATATAATAGATTTGGAGTTCATTTTGTAGGTCGAAGCAACCTTATCATACTTTGAGGGTGGTATGATCAGTCATTTTAGTCAGCATGTACAAGATTTTGCTGTGTTCTAGACTCTGCTGTAATCTACATTTTTCATCACTTAGCATGCTTTCTGACTATTTTATTTTGAGACAACATCTTGTTCTGTTGCATATCATCACTCACAGCAACCTCAAACTCCTGGATTCAAGTGATCCTCCTACTGCCTCTTCTCAAGTAGCTGGGACTACAGGCACATAACCACCACACCTGGCTACTTTTCTATTTTTTGTAGAGAAAGCAAATAAAAATGATACTGTGTATCTATTTTTCTCTTAATTAGGCTGATCTCAAACTCCTGACCTCAGTCAGTCCTCCCACCTCAGCCTCCTAAAGTGCTGTGATTCCAGGCATGAGCTACCACACCTGGCCATAATTTACCTATTGACAGACACATACTGTTTATAGATTTTACTCTTACAGTGAAGCAGGCAATGTCCTTTTAAATTTTATAAGTATCTTTCTAAGATTCTGAGAACTAAAATTGCCTCAGGGATACAGCCTGTAATTTTTTTTTTTTGAGACAGAGCCTCAAGCTGTCACCCTGGGTAGAATGCCATGGCATCACAGCTCACAACCTCCAATTCCTGGGCTCAAGCGAGTCTCCTGCCTCTGCCGCCCAAGTACCTGGGGCTACAGGCACCTGCCACAACGCCAGGCCATTTTTTTTTTGGTTGCAGCCACCATTGTTGTTTGGCGGGTCCGGGCTGGATTCGAACCCGCAAGCTCAGGTGTACGTGGCTGGCGCCTTAGCCCGTTGAGCCACAGGCGCCGAGCCCAGCCTGTATTTTTTATATTTGATTCTGCCAGTTAAGTGGGACCACTACTTCCTATACCACCTTTGATTAAATTCTTGCTTAAGGTTCTTAGGTAGCAGAATTCAGACTGTGAATCCATGTGGGTTGAGTGAGGCTGTGAAATTTTAGAGGGTATTGTTTTTTTTCCTTTAACCCATTGCTAAGTTCAAAACAGGCAGATTTCATTGAAGTCTCTTTCTGTGCTGTTTTTCTTGTTCACCCTTAGGTTGTGGGGTTATAGTTTTCGGTTGATCTTCTGTAGAGTCCTCACTTTGGTTTTGCCCTTTGGGCTGATTTGAAATCTCTAGAGTGGCTTACAGTCCTAATCCTTCCTTTTCCTTCCATTCATGTACTTTGGTTTTATTTTCTGTAGAATTATTCAGGGTGTCTACTCTGCTATAGTGCTGAAAATGAAAATCTACTTAGTCCTTGAAACACATGCTTCCTTTTCTCTTCTATATACCCTAGTCCTAGTTTTTTCGTTCTCTCTTATCACTCTCCTTTTTGTGTTACTGTATACTGAATGTATTTTTCTCCTTTTTGGTCCCCCCTTTTTTTGAGACAGGGTCTTACTATGTCACCCTTTGGTAGAATGCCATGGCATTGCAGCTCACAGCAACCTCAAACACTTGAACTTAAGCGATTGTCTTGCCTCAGCCTCCCAAGTAGCTGGACTACATGCACCCGCCATGACACCTGGCTATTTTTGGTGGTTGTTGTCATAGTTGTTTTTAGCAGGCCCCAGGCTGTGTTCGAACCCACCAGCCCTGATGCATGTGGCCGGCACCCTAACCACTGAGCTACGGGCACCCAGTCAGTATTTCTTTTAGATTATAGTTCATTACTGGACTATACTATTTGGCAAGCATTTAAAATTTCAGTAAGGTAAGGTGATTACTAAATCTTGGTTCTG